>JAODAL010077725.1:0-13169 GCA_025379985.1 Phyllomedusa bahiana | reverse complement strand
CCCCCCCCAACCGGGGGGGGTCAGAGGGGGACATCCCGCACATACAGGGGAAAAACGGATTAACGGGGGTTTTTCCCCCTAAAAAGAAATTTGGGATTTTTGCCCCTCCCCCCACCCAGCGGGGAAAAAAAGGCTCCCATTTTGGACCGGTAGCCGTGGGTTTCCAAAGGGTGGTGGGGGCCTAAGTCACCCCTTTCTGGCTTTTTGCTGACAAATTCGGCTGTCACAAACCCAAGGCAAATCAGATGCGGGCGGGCCATCTGCACAAGTGACCCGAGGGGTCCCTGCCTCCATCCCAATGTATAGGGCCGGGTTGCTTGCGGGTCATCTGCCTTTTTTTTCCCCCATCTCCATTTTTCCCCCCTCCGCGTTTTCTGCTCCTCCTTTTCTTGCCCTTTGGGTAAAAACCCAACATTTCCCCAAAAACAATGCTTCTGTTTCCAAAATGCCCTCCCCCTCCCCCCCATTTTCAGTCCCCCCCGGGGAAAAACATGGCCGCAAGTTTAGTCGCCACTTTCCCAGTCCCTTGCCCCGGGACAGTTTTTTTTCAGCTTTCTTTTCCCAGGACATAAAGCAGGGGAAAATGACGTTTTTTCTCCCCGTAGCCCTGGCGACTGAAAAAATAATGCGCCTCCTCAAATTTGGCCTAGAAAAACCCAAACTTTGTCACGAATGAGTTTCCCAAATTGGCTGCAAAAAAATTTAAACACAGGGGGATACCCCCTGTCCGCCTGGATAATCAAAAAAAATTTTTTTAACCCCCCCTTTCCTTTTTTCCTTTACATTTGGGCCCCCAACATGTCCCGGGGCCCGGGAAATTTCCCAAACGGGGGGGAAACAACGCATATCAGAGTGTGTTTTGGGGGGGGGCCGGTTTGCCCGTTTGAAACCCTTGGGGGAGGGGTTTCCTGGTTTTGTAGGAATGGATGAAGTGCATGCACATTTTCCGGGCCTTTTTCCCTTAAAATTTTGAAGTTGGGTGGAAAACTTCGGGGCCTTTCACAACCAAACCGTTTGAAAAACATGCGCAGGGCAGGGCGCATGGGACCATCCCCCTCGGTGCGCGTGGACACCATGTTACTCCCCCATTGTCCACCCCAAAGGTTCCAAATTTGCATTTTGGCGCGGAGAAAGCCACACATCGTTTTCTTCGGAAATAAAACCAGAGCGGGTTTCCTCCCCTGTGGGGCCCTTTAGTTCGCCGGGAGGAAAAGCCAGGGTTTTAAACAAACGGGGAAAATGCTTTTTCCCCTACACTTTGTGGTATAAAGGAGCAAAAACTTGTGGAGGCTAAGTTTGGTGGGAGGGGGGGTGGAAGAGGAGGAGGGGGGTTTTTGGCCCCGGAGCCGAATTTTTGAAAAACGGGGAGGGGGAAAAGCGGCGGTTCCTGTCCAATTTTTTGGTGTGCCGGGGCAGGGAAACACATTCCCCCAGGGGGGCTGAAAAGGGACTTTTAAACGGGGCCCCGACCGTATTTTACGGGCTCCAGAGGGCCCCGCTGTGGTGCCCCTTTGGGAAACAAACCGATAAGCTAAAGGGACGGGGCCCCCCTTTTCTTTTTTACTTTTTATGAATTTGATGGTACTCCCTTTTTTGGGAAAAAGAAATTACTGTTTGGGAACAGTCCATTGGGGCTTGGCACAAGCCATTAGTTTTTTGAACGGTGCAGGGGGTCCCCCCAAATTTAAAGGGGGGGACTCCCGGTCCCAAACAAATTGGACAGGAGCAAGGGTTTCAGCTTCTGCACCTTAGGTTTGGTTTTAAGATGCATACTTTTTGTCTCTTTGCAATCGCCCCCCGCTGAACGACTGTTTGGGCGCCAGGGATTTGAGGGGCAGGAGGCATCTGGACCGGGAGAGGGAGTCAAAGAGAAACAGCTCCCTTCTGCGATTTTGGGGGACCCCTTGGGTTCGGGGAAATGAAAAGGGAAATGCGTCCCACTGGGCGCTGGCGCGGGCTGTTGCAATGGGGGGGCGGCAGGTTTGGAAACCCCCAAAACCCCTGAGCCCCTTTTCCCCCAAAGGCCCCCGGAAAGGGGGACGCGGCATTGTTTGCCCGGGGGGCCCCGTGGTCCCCAAAGTTACTCCCGGGGGCCCCCGTTTTTAAATTTTTCTGCCTACAGTTTTTCTAAAAAAAACCCCTTATTCGGCTCCCCCGTGCCTTTTAGCCAAAAGAACTGCCAACCCGTTAGTATCGGATTTTACCCCCAACCAAGGGGCCTCCCACTGGGGGTGCCCTATTTGCCGCCGTGCCCCCGTTTACCCCCTGTCCCCGTACTTTTTTGGGGCCCTTTTCGAAGGGGGTTTTTTCCCCCGGGGCCCCCTTGGGCCTCCCCGACCTCCACCTGCGGGCAAAACCCTGCGAACGGACCCTCCCCCCGACCCACTTGCGGGATGCGCCCGCCCCCTACGCCAACGGGACACCCATTTTCCCCACAATGATAAAAACCCCTTGCCTAAACCCGGGTTCCCCCAATGGGGTCGGCTACATCATCTTTTTATTGTTTTTAAATTTCACTGCTGCCCTTTCCCCGTTTTTGGGGTATGAAGGGGCTGATCCCTCCCAACTTTGACCCCCCATGCCACTCTAAAACATCAAATACTTTTGCCCGGCCCTAGGGCCAGAAAGCGGGGGAAATTTTGGGCCCCCCATTTTCCTTGCTCCCAAATTGCTGCTATCTGCCCCTCCTAAAATTTTTCTTCCCCTCGTTTATATAGTGGCGCTGACCCCGGACCACAAAGTTTTTCCTTGGCGGGGGGGAAAACCGGATGGGACAGAGGCGGGTTGAGGGACAGGTGGGGGGCCGCTGACCCCTCCGGGGCCCATCCAATGGGGGTTTGGTTCTGATTTTCCCCCCAAACTTTTGGGGGGGTTTGCAGATGTAACCCGGGGGAGGAACGGTTTACCAAAGTCAACCAATCGAACCATTGGGAAAACGGAACAACACCCCGGGGATAGTTTGGACAGCGGCAGTTGGGGCCCCTTAAAACCGATTGACCCCGGGCTGGACGGTTCCCTTTGCTTTCCCTGTGAGGGGCCCGGGAAAATGTTTTGGCTTCTGCCACCGGGGTTTTGAAAAAGCCTGCTACCTCTCTGTCTGACAAACTGTTTTTTTCAAAAATTTGGGGGTACAGCCCAATTTTTGAAAAAAGGGTACCCTTGTATATAAATAAAAACACCCCCTGTTTTTTGACTCCAAATAAACCCACTAAGATGTTTGGGGTTTAACCCCTTGGGATAAAAATTTGCGCTCCACAAATGGGCAGAAAAATTTGGGACTTTTTATGTGCCTTTTAAAAAACCCCTTCCCCGCCGGACCCTTTTTTTGGGGCCCTTTTGGACAGACCCCTATTTTTTAAACCCTGTAATGTGCCCAATTTTATGTGAGAATAATTTTTGGGCCCATTTTTAACCATCCAGGTGTTTTAAAGAGATTGTTTCTCTTACACATTGAGCTATAAGATAGTAAAAAATTTTGGCCCAAAAAAATGATTGTTTATTTTGTGAAAAATATAAAAATTATGGTAAAAAAATGGGGGAAAAAATTTCCCCAATTTCAAAACCTCAAAAAATTTCTGAATGAAAGGACGATAGTTATTCCACTAAAAATTTTTTTTAAAATAACTAGCATCTCCCCCATATGCCCTGCTGAAATTTTTGGGGCATCTTTTTTTTAAATGTTTTTTTTTTTTTAAAAAGACATTGGGGGGCTTTTAAATTTTTTTTTGGGTTAATTTTCAAATTTTCAAGAAAATTTGCAATATACATTTTTTTTTAGGGACCAGCCAGTTCTAAAGTGATTTAAATTGCCCTTTGGTATGTTAGATCCCCCCAAAAAAAAGCCCTATCTAAGAAACTAAAACCCCTTTAAATGGGTATTCAAAACCGAATTTAGAATTTAAATTAACCCATTGGTTTTTTCAAAACGTGTTTTAAAGAAAGTGGAAGGGGAAATTTAAAAAATTTTCACTTTTTTTTTGAGTTTTTTAAATTTTTTTGCTTTTATGAAAAGGGAATTTCCGGTAAATGTTTTTTGGGAAAATGCAAATTAATATTAAACCCCCCAAATTCTCCCCGTTTTCAAAGATTTCCCATATGTGGGCCCTAGTGCTTTTTTGGGCTCAACCACAACCCCCGAAAAAGGAGGAAAACCTACTGGACTCTGGGGGGCCCCCCATTTTCTTTAAACAATTTTTTTAAAAGGGGCCATTTAAGGTTGCCGGGACACCCTAAGTTCCAAAACTTTTTATAAATCCCCCAAAAAAGACCCCCATTTTGGAAAACTACCCCCCTTAGGGAATTTTTCCCAGGGGGTTGGGTTGAGTATATCAAAACCCAAACAGGCTTTTTCAAAATTTTTTTTTTAATGTTCGGCTCTGAAAATAAAAAAAAAAATATATTTTTTTCCAATAATCTGCAATTTTTAGCGGGAAAAAGGGTTTAATTTTTAAAAAGGGAATTTTGGGAAAAAAAAGGGCCGAAAAAATTGTTTTTCCCGAAATTTTTTTTTCCCAAAATTTTTAAGCAATACCTTACTTTGGGGGTTGTAAATTGTTTTTTGGGGCGCATGGCAGGGGGTAAAAAGGGGGGGAAAGCGCTTTTTTGGCTTTTGGCGCACAGTTTTTTTTTTGGGGCCATGTCGATCACCCAAAAAGCCCCAAAGTACTAGAACAGGTGAAACCTCCCAGAAGTTTCCCATTTTTGGGGTTCAACCAACCCCCCACGGATCCCCATCTAAGGGGTGTATTGGCATTTTGGGGCACAGGTTTTTCCCTTTGTTTTTTTTTTTGAAAAGGGGGCCCTGGAAATGGAGGGGGGGAAAAAGCGTTCCCCCATTTTTTTTTTGGGCTTCATTTTTTAAAAGTATTGCCCCATAAGGGATAAAAGTTTGGGGGGAAACCTTAAATATGGGGGTTTGGTTTCAATTACAATTTTTTCAATTTTTTAAAAGTTTTTTTAAAGTTTTTTTTAAATTTTAAAACAATAGAAAGCGAGTTTTTTTAAAAAAAGTTGGTTTTTTTTGTTGGGCCTATTCGACAGCCCCTAGCTTTCTTTTTTTTTTTTTCATAATGGAAAATGCTTGGGGCTTGTTTTTTTCCCAGGGTGAGTTGTGTTTTTATTGGTTTCCATTATGGGGGGCAAAAAGGGTTTCTTTTATCACTTTTTTTAAGGTCTTTGGGGAGGCATTTTTTTACAAAATACCGCAAAACCTTTGGGAGTTTTTTTTTATTTTGTTTTTTTTTTAAAAAGCGGGCACGGTGCGGTATAAATGAAAATGCTAGTTTTCCCCCAGGGGGTTGTTTCGATTCAGCGATACCCCATTTTTTAAAATTTTTTTTAAATTTTTAATGCTTTTTTCACAATAAAAACAAATTTTATTTGAAAAGGAAAACACGTTTTTTTTTTCCCTCACCGCAGTCTGAGAGCCATAAAATTTTTTTTTTTTTTGTTTATGGACTGTTTTTGGGACTTTTTTTGCGGGGATGAGTTTAAATTTTTAAGGGAACTTTTTTGGGGGCCCCAAAAACTTTAAAGAACGCTTTTAAATCCCTTTTTTTTTTAAGGCAGGGGGGGAAAAAAATACTGACAAACCCAGCAGTGTTTTTTATTTTTTTTTTAATACGCACAATGCAGGGATCCTGACAATTAGTTTTAACCCCTGTGGGGTTGGTCGATTAAAGGTGGATACCCAATTTATGTAGTTTTTTTTTTTGAAAGGGACAATTTTTTTTTAAAAAAAAAGGGTTTTTAAAGTTTTTAAAAACAATATTTATTTCAAACGCTATCTTCTTTAAAAGCCCGAACTTTTTTAAATTTTTCCCTATTAAAAAGCTGGGTAAAAGGGCTTTTTTTTTTGGGGTTTTTGAACTTTACCAAAATTTGGCATTTTTTTGGTAAAAAATTTTTGGGGGTTTATAAAAAAAATTTAGTTTTGATCGCTTTTTATTCCATTTTTTGTGTTTCGGAAGGTTCAAAATTCCCAAAAATGTGACGTTTTTTGTTTTTTTTTTTTACGGCGTTCACCGTAACGGGTTAATTAACATGGGCAGATTTATAGGGGGGGTTTTGGGTACGCACGCGGCGATACCAAATTTTGGGGACTTTATTTATTTTTGGGGGCGGATTGCCCTTTTTAAAGGGGGGGAAAAGGGGGGGTGTTAAATTTTTTTTTATTTTATTTTTTTGTTTGTGTTTTTCTTTTTTAAAACTTTTTTTTTTTCTTTTTTACACTTTTTTCCCCTTTTTCCCCCATGGGGGGAAATTTCATTTAAAAAGAACGTCAAAATCATTCCCTGCCCAAAAAAGATCAGCCCCCCCCCCCCCCCCCCCCCCCCCCCCCCCCCCCCCCCCCCCCCCCCCCCCCGCCCCCCTTCCCACCCCCCCCCCCCCCCCCCCCAAAACAGCTTATAGCTTTTGCTGGTCTCCCTTGGGGACTTTTCTGTCACGCTGGGCCCAAAAATCAAATTGGGGGCAACGTGACGTTTACCAGACAACCCGGGGTGCTTGGGCATTCAAACATCCCGGGGGGGGTCCTTTGGGGAAAGGGGACTTTAGTACGGAGCCAGCGCCCTTTCTTTGGGGGCCGGATTATCGGCAAGGCCCCCGGGCTCCACTCCCAATTTTTCTCCCCCCAAACCGGGGATGTCGCGACCCCGGTCGCGACATCGGGGGGTTTAATTTTCCCCCGGCCCCCCCCCCCCGGGCTCACACCGGGGCCCCCTGGGGGAGCCGGAAAGATTTCCAGCGGTTAAAATACCCCCCTGGGTTTCCCTGCCGCGTTTTTAAGGGGGCCTCCAAACCCGTGAGGCGCAAGATCCGCTTGACGTACTCATACGGCAATTTCGGGAACCCCCACCCGACATTTTCCCCTATGAGTACGGGCAAGTTTCGGTTTAAGGGGGGAAAAATCTGTGAAATTTTTCTGAAATTTTAAAAGCACCCAAAAAATGTTAATTAACCTTCCCGGGTATGAATTATGCTACAGAAAATTTATTTTGTGACGTGGGAAAAAAAAAGTTTTTTTACGGGGTACAACTGCAGAAAAAAAGCTTAATTTACCCCCCGGATGTTTAAATTTGCAAAAAGAATTGAGCAAAACCCAAAAAATTTGAGGTTTGAGCATGTTACAATGGGTTTTTTTTCCCACGCTACAAGCAAGAGAATAAATTTTAATTAACCTTTCGGTTGTGAATTAGGCGCAGGAAAAAAAATTTTTTTTTTGGCGGGTGGAAAAAACGGTTTTTTTAGTCCCCCAAACGGGAGAAAAGGGAACGCTTAAATTTAAACCCTGGGGTTTTTAAATTTTCGCCAAACAAATTTACAACCCCCAAAAACCCCGCGCTTTGTAGCGTGTTACAATGGGGGTGTTTTTTTAAAGAACAAAAAAACAAAAGAATAAATTGTAATTTAAACCTTTTGCCCTTTTGAAAATTTTTGGGTGCAGGGAAAAAAGGAAATTTTTTGGCGGTTTTAAAAACGGGTTTTTATTTTTTCACCACAGCAAGGAAAAAAAAACCCTTTAAATTTAAACCCCCGGGGTTTTAAAATTTGCGCCAAACAATTGAGCAACCACAAACTACTAGCTTTGTAGCGTGTTACAATGGCGTGTTTTCTACGCTACACAACAAGAGAAAAAATTGTAATTAACCTTCGCTTGTGAATTAGGCTACAGGAAAAAATGTATTTTTTGGCGGTGAAAGACGGTTTATTTTTGTCACCACAGCAGAAAAACAATGCTTAATTAACCCCTGGATGTAAATTGCGCTAAACAATTGAGCAACCACAAACTACGAGCTTTGTAGCGTGTTACAATGGCGTGTTTTCTACGCTACACAACAAGAGAAAAAATTGTAATTAACCTTCGCTTGTGAATTAGGCTACAGGAAAAATGTTTTTTTTTGGCGGTGAAAGACGGTTTATTTTTGTCACCACAGCAGAAAAACAACGCTTAATTAACCCCTGGATGTAAATTGCGACAAGCAATTGAGCAACCACAAACCACGAGCTTTGTAGCGTGTTACAATGGCGTGTTTTCTACGCTACACAACAAGAGAAAAAATTGTAATTAACCTTCGCTTGTGAATTAGGCTACAGGAAAAATGTATTTTTTGGCGGTGAAAGACGGTTTTTTTTTGTCACCACAGCAGAAAAACAACGCTTAATTAACCCCTGGATGTAAATTGCGCCAAACAATTGAGCAACCACAAACTACGAGCTTTGTAGCGTGTTACAATGGCGTGTTTTCTACGCTACACAACAAGAGAAAAAATTGTAATTAACCTTCGCTTGTGAATTAGGCTACAGGAAAAATGTATTTTTTGGCGGTGAAAGACGGTTTATTTTTGTCACCACAGCAGAAAAACAACGCTTAATTAACCCCTGGATGTAAATTGCGCCAAACAATTGAGCAACCACAAACTACGAGCTTTGTAGCGTGTTACAATGGCGTGTTTTCTACGCTACACAACAAGAGAAAAAATTGTAATTAACCTTCGCTTGTGAATTAGGCTACAGGAAAAATGTATTTTTTGGCGGTGAAAGATGGTTTATTTTTGTCACCACAGCAGAAAAACAACGCTTAATTAACCCCTGGATGTAAATTGCGCCAAACAATTGAGCAACCACAAACTACGAGCTTTGTAGCGTTTTACAATGGCGTGTTTTTTACGCTACACAACAAGAGAGAAAATTGTAATTAACCTTCGCTTGTGAATTAGGGCTACAGGAAAAATGTATTTTTTGGCGGTGAAAGAGGTTATTTTTGTCACCACAGCAGAAAAACAACGCTTAATTAACCTCTGGATGTAAATTTGGGCCGCCAAAAAAATTGAGCAACCACAAACTACGAGCTTTGTAGCGGGTTACAAGGGCGTGTTTTCTACGCTACACAACAAGAGAAAAAATTGTAATTAACCTTCGCTTGTGAATTAGGCTACAGGAAAATGTATTTTTTGGCGGTGAAAAAGACGGTTTCTTTTAGTGACCACAACAGCAGAACAACGCTTAATTAACCCTGGATGTAAATTGCGCAAAAAAAATTGAGCAGCCAAAATGAAGTGGTATTTTTTTATTGAAAAAAAACGCTGTTTTCTTTAAATGAATACAACAGGAACGGCTTAATCCCCCTTTGGATATTCAAATGTGCTGTGAGCAGATAGCATTAAAATGTATATGCAGCTGCAGTGAATGCACACTGGGGCTTCAGATCCAATACCCCACAAAATCAGAAATAGAACGTTAAGAGAAGCAGTCTCTGAACAAGCTGAGACTCCCCCCAAAATCACTGTTAAAAATCAGTTCTTCAGTAAGAGCTATTACAAGCAGTCGCAGCAGCACGTTCCCTAATCAGTAAAAGTGAGAGCGGTATGAGCTCCCAGCGTCCGCGCCTGGACTTATATAGTGCGGTGACTTCACAAATCCCGCCGGTCTCTGATTTGGCTTCATCTCTGCACATGTCTGCAGGCTAAAGCCCTTCTTCCTCCCCGAGTGCTTTGCCCCATGTAACCCATGTGCTCGCAGCCATTTTTCAATCAAAAGCACACTTTGTTCACCCGAAGTACCCCAAACTTCGACTTCGTTCAGAATCGAAGTTTTCCTGAAATTCTAAATGAATTCCACTTCGTTAGAATCAATTCGCCCATCTCTACCTGGAGCAACAAACCAGGGAAGGCGTTGGCCAGGGCGCTCAGGGATAAGAGGGCCGCACTGTTTGTCCCTTCGATCAAATCCTCGACGGGGCGAACAGTCCATCTCACGGAAGATATCTTTAAAGTTTTTCATCAATACTATTCAGATTTATATAATCTCCCTACTCCGGTCAGTCAACCCGCCTCGCTCCAAGCTTTTTTAGATAAAACGATCCTCCCGTGCCTCCCTGTGGTCTCTCTTGCTCAGTGGAGGAACCCTTCACAGAAGAGGAACTGGGGTCAGCTATACACTCACTACCTTCTGGGAAGAGCCCAGGGCCGGATGGATACACGGCCTTATTCTACAAAACCTTGAAGCCGAAATTGACGCGGCCTCTTCTCAGGGCTTTCAATGCGGCTTCTATTGACGCTCCATTTGATCCGGCCTTCCCGAGAGCCCATATCGTGGTTGTACCCAAGGAAGGCAAGGACCCATCACACTGTTAAAATTATCGCCCAATATCCTTAATAAACTCAGATGCAAAGCTCTTTGCAAAATTAATAGCTAATAGGCTCAGCCCCCTCCTTACTACTCTTATCCAACCAGACCAGGTGGGCTTTGTCCCCTCCAGGGAGGCGAGAGACAACACACTTAAGACATTTTCCCTGATCCACCATGCCCAGGCGCAGAAAGTCCCATGCCTTCTTCTGGCTCGACGCGGAGAAGGCCTTTGACTGTGTGGCCTGGCCTTTCCTAAATGGGGTTCTGGAGTCCCTAGGGCTGGGGGCGGGAATTAGGGGTAAGATTATGGCTCTTTACACTTCACCCCCAGGCTCAATTATGAATCAACGGGATCCTTTCCTCTCCCTTGGCAATTGGTAATGGCACCAGGCAGGGATGTCCCCTCTCCCCTACATCATGGCCATGGAACACTTGTTGCAAGCCCTGAGAGCCGACTGCGGTACGAGGAAGTCAGGTAGAGGGACTCCATTTTAAATGCTCTGCCTTCGCGGACGATCTACTGTTATATCTTACTGATCCAGTTTCCTCCCTACCAGCAGCAATTAGGGTGCTAGACGAGTACAGTTCCTACAGCAACCATAGGATAAATATGACAAAGAGCTCAGCCGTTAGCCTCAATATTCCTCAGGTTCAGCTGACCTCTCTGATGTCATCCTTTCCCCTCTCATGGGAGAAGGTGTCCTTCAAGTACTCCAGATCCCTATATCTTTAGATCTAACTTATGATCTGAACTTTTCCCCTTTTCTCACTAGGCTTCAACAGGACCTTGGGAGGTGGGACGGGAAGGATTTTTCTTGGTTGGGCCGTATAAATATTTTAAAAATGAATATTCTCCCTAGACTCCTATATCTCTTTCAGGCGATTCCTGTCATACTTCCCAAGACCTTTTTTGTATCTCTTAGTAAATTGGTATCTCATTTTGTCTGGGCACGAGGACGCCCCCGAATATCAGAGAGGACGCTGTCCCGTCCGAAGGCAGAGGGCGGCTTATCCCTTCCGGACTTCATGGCTTCTTACCTGACTGCGACAGCGGTCCGCATTCTGGATGCATTTAATAGCGAGGGGTCCAAGCGATGGGTTATACTTGAAACAGGGCTTTATAAGGCACCTACTGCGGCTTTGCCTTGGCTGCCACATTCATTATTACCTGCGAGCCTAGTGCGTCGCATTCCCCTGATAGCACAAACCTCAATCCTGATATGTAGATCGTTCGTATCAAAATTGAAAATCCTTACACCCGGGGGTCCGTGCGTGCCGCTTCTGGGAAACCCGGCTGTCCCGGAATCTCTGAGGGTCCCCCTGACCTGTCTATTAGGGGGATCAGCTGCCCCCTCTGTCATAGATAGGGTCTTAGCTCGAAACTCTCTGAAAAGTTAGAGGAGCTAGTAGGTGACATGGGTACAACCAGCTTTCCCAGATTCTTTTTCTATCAGCTGAGTAGCTTCTATACTAGATGGAAACAAGCCCTGAATTTTCATAGATCTCCTACCACCTTCAAGTTATGGTGCCTTGGAAAATATTTGGAGAGAAGGGCTCTTTCAGGTCTTTACAAGCTCCTACTCGGCTCTTGGGGGGGAGATAGGCTCCCTTTCCAGGATGGGTGGGAGAGGGAATCAAACATAACCTTGACTGATGAGGAATGGATGAAAACATTCCGACTCATACATAAATCCTTATTCTCAACCAATGCCCATGAACTAAATTATAAGATTTTTACCAGGTCGTATCGGGTCCCTGCATTACTGAATATTCTGTACCCTTCCTCTCCGAGTGTTTGTTGGCATTGTGGGAAGGAGAGAGGAACTATGTCCCACATCTAGTGGGGATGCTCGATTCTCCAATCATTCTGGGAGGAGGTTCTTGATGTAATCTGCAAGGTAACGGGGGTGCGGATTCAAAACTCCCCTGCCTCGGTTCTACTCTTTGATATTCCGCTCTCTACTGCCCTCCTCAAATCTCACCTCATCACATTTATGCTTCTGGCGGCCAAGCTAGTCATTCCCAGACTCTGGCTGTCTACCACATGTCCGTTGCTGACGGCATGGTTTCAGGAGGTGCATGTACTTCAGTGACTCGAGGAATTTAGAACTGACTCACCACTATTAGTGATGAGCGATTACGTCGACTATCGTCATCGGGTCGATAGTCGATATTGGCAATTATCAAGAAAATTTCCGATAGTCGATAATAGAGGCACAACACCTTCATTCTTACACCCAAACAGGGCTGGAGAAGCTGGAATTAACATCCACAACAGTAAAATGGATACGTGCTACATCTTAGGCAACACAATTAGGTTATAAAAGTCACAGAAAAAAAGTCACAGACCATTCACTATCCCTGTCTTGTACCACGCACCGCTGCTTGTCAGGCCATGTGTCACTTCGTACTGCGTATTGGCATTGCGCTGCTGCCACAAACGCTGGAGCATGTGGAGGGTGGAATTCCAGCGTGTTGCCACGTCAACAACGAGACGTTGACGGGGAGGCTCGAGCTGACGCAGCAATGCAGCCAGGTGGGACGAAGCAGGTGCGAACGGCGGAAGTGCGAACTCAGACCTCGGCTTCCTCAGCAGGCAGTCCGACCGGGTAGCTCTTTAGAAATTTCTGGACGAAGGTTTCATGACATGGCCAGGCAAGGGATGTGCTCCAGCCTACTGATCTTAGGCGGCCAGCAGATTTCACCCGTTATTCGCACACCACCTTGCTGGCATCAAGTTCTTGTCACCCAGTCAGTGCCGGGTCTCGTTGCGGAGAGCCGTCCACAGCTTCTGACCTGTGTTGTGGACGGTCTCCAAGACAGATTAATTTCAACACGGCCTGGTTTCTCTGGGCACGTGATGCCACCAGAGAACTTGGGGAAAGAGCCCTGCACCATCCATGCGGTTTTGAAGAGGCGTTGCGCGAGCCTGAGAGCCACCGTCATGCCCAGAGACATCCACCCAGCTCACCCAGTGAGCTGTCACAGAGATATATCTGCGCCTTGGCGTGCTACAGTCCTGTGTCGGTTTGGGCTTTTTA
>JAODAL010077724.1:0-13169 GCA_025379985.1 Phyllomedusa bahiana | reverse complement strand
ATTATTGCATTGGAGAGGTGATATGAATGCTTACAAGTTCTTTGGTAGACTGGGAGACTAAAATATTTTTTCTGTGATCCCATTATTATGGATAATTATAGTACTTTTATTATTTTTTTTACTACTTCTAATAATATTTTCTTCTCTTTAACAGTGTTCTAATCAAGAGAATCGTATTGTATTAATTAATGGCACTGAGAAAACTTCGAAAATCAAAACACGGACAAATGAAATTTTCAATCAGATAGACCAGAGGATGCCAAAAGTAACTTTTATCCATATAGACAATACAACTAGTGCCAAGCACAGCAAAGTGTTCATTAATAAAAACCCAAACCGTTATTGTGTCGGAGATCAATTAATTGTACAGGTTGATGTATATGATTATCTGGGAAAAAGAAAAACCTATGGAGGAGATTATCTTAGAGCAAGAATTTCCAACCCAGATAAGAAAGCTGGTGCTTCAGGGAAGATTGAAGATTTTAACAATGGATCATATCATATTCACTTTACCCTATTCTGGGAAGGTAAAGTTATGGTGACAGTATTTCTCATGCACCCAAGCGAAGCAGTTTCTGCTCTCTGGAAGTCAAGAAATAGTTGGTATGGCAATGTTGCTTACTTAGGAAAATTCACGAGTAAAGATAAAGAAATGATCACAAAGTGTGGATATGATCTTAATAAAAAAGCTGAACTGTGTGAATATGCTGACCATGAGAATGAAGAATACTTTTATTGTGTCAAACCACAGAATTTTAGCTGTGATTCTTATACGGAGTTTAAAAATTGGAAAACTCTGGCTACACAGCTGTCCAAACTAGAAAACAATCTCCTTACAAGGTATGTGAGCATTCTATTTCAATAAATAATTTCATTGGTAGAGTACACATTGAGTTAACATCGGACTGGCCCAGAGGATCCTCCAGTGAGATCTGGAAGTGAAATGTGATGCACACTGCACTGAGGAAGCAGGAGATGAAAAGGGAGTTCTTCTAGGCACACAGCAGTAACATAGCTATAGGAGATAAACCTGAGCCATCGGGGCCAAAGGCTCTCACTAATGTCAGGGGGTATAGTGTGTTTTATAATTACTTTTAAGTACTGTGCGTAATATAATTCATTTTATGGGAACTGTAGAAGAGTGAAGAAATCAGGTGATACCTTTTTGAGGCTAACTGAGTATATTTTATGGTGTGTTTTCGGGAGTACTAGCTCCCTTCTTCAGACATGATGTTATACAAGAAACTGAAAAATCACAGACTTTTTATACACAATAGACATGGACCTTCAAAGGATCTTAGAATCTTTAAAAATAACAAAATGCAATAAGTAGAGGAGTTATTTACAACAGGTCAAGAAATAAACAACCTGGAAACTTGTGAGGCGTGACAGGAGGGATCAGTAATTACTTGTAATTACTCCTGTTTAAGATCCTTGCTGTTTCAGTCAGTTTTTCAGAAACTTTTCAGATTTTTAAACAGTCTGAAAACAGTCTGTCAACCAACCCCATATGCTTCAATAGAAGATCTGAGCTGTAGTTTACACAGCTCAGATTTCCTGACAGTCGGATTTCAAATCCGAAAACCTTCTAAAAAACTTGGAACTTGCACATTCTCCCGCATGGTTTTAGGGCAGGAAATGTGCTGTTCAATGGTTTGGGGGCAGCTGAACCCACAAACCGCAGCAGAAACCATCTCCCTGACGTTCAAAAGACGAAGGCCCACCAACAGGTTATGTTTTCAGGATCTCCCGCAGAATGCACTTACCGTAATTGAATCACCTGTGCAATGCTAAGGAAAACTAGAAAACATGACCTATAATAATAATAATATGGCTTTTCGCTTTTTCCTACCCACCTTCCAATAGCCATAACTTTTTTATTTTTCCATATATATATATATCTATATATATATATATATATATATATAGATATATATATATATATAGGCTTTTATTTTGCGATACAAAATGTTCTTTCTAATGGTGTCATTTATGATACCATAGAATATACTGGGAATGCGCAAAAACATGATGGAAAAAGTTTGCATTTGTGCCATGTTTGTGGTTTTTGGGGGGTGGGTTTTACAGTGTTCTCTCTTCCTTTCAAATAATGATGTCTTATCTGTATTCTGCAGCTGATATGATTCCAATAATACCAAATATGTAGGGTTTTTGTTGTGTGTTAGTACCGTAAGAAAAATCCAAACATCTTCTATTCTTTAAATTTATGCCACAGCACCATTTTCTGAGACCAATTTCTTTTTTGTTCTTCCATCTATGGACCTGAATAAGAGTGCAATTTTGCTGGTTGAAGTGTACTGACTATTGGTACCATTTTGGGATAGATGCAATTTTTTTTGATCACTTTTATTTCAATTTTTAGGAGACATGAAATGACCAAGAAAACTGATTTTTTTTGGCTTTTGGAATTTTTTTCTCTTCTACAGCCTTTAGCGTATAGGATAAATTATGCTATATTCTAATAGATGGGACTTTTATGGACACAGCGATACAGATTATGTGTAACTTTTTTATTATTTTATTTTCTTTATTTGTAAAATGGCAAAAGGATTTGAACTTTTAATTTTTTAAATGTTTTAAAAACATATTTTTTTTCTCACATTAATAGCGAGTCTTTCTAGGGTACTTGACTACTGTGGCAGGAAGTGTTAGACTCACAGACGGCGACGATCTCGCCGCTGAGGTGCTGCACCGTTTCTCATTCACTTAGAAGATGCAGCCATGATCGCTGCGTCATCTAAGGGTTTAAGCAGCAGACATCAGAGTAAGTTCTGATGTCTGCAGTTAGCAGCGGGTGTCAGCTGTATACTCCCTTAAAACTGCCATGATGTTCTTATATGCCAAGGTGGGTTATGGGTTTCATTTTTCGGAGGTACAGTGTGTAGTATTAATTTCTGATAAATGTCATAACAGTCTGATAGGAGTAGGTCTCATCTGTGGCGTACACACCTATCTAATGGGGGTGGTCCTAGAAGTGTGACCAGCACCTATCAGACATTAATATCATATCCTGTTGATATGCCATAAAAATCTGATGTGGGAATAACCCTTTAATTAAGTTTTTTATTTATCAAAAGGGTAATCCCATGTGGGTAAATAAGACTTGGCAGCTTTCTGCAGCAGCCAGGGAAAACAGAAAGGAGGCTGCGGATGCAATGCTCTCTAGTTTCAAGTGTCCTTGGCTAGATTCACAACTCCCATAGAAGTGAAAGAAGAGAGCCACGCATGGGCAGCCAGCCCAATGTTCTCTGCAGCCACAGCAGAAAGCTAGAAACCCATTTCCCCTGTTGAGAATGCCTCTAGAAGTTAAATTGGTTATTGAACTAATAATTATTGGGCTTCATTTATTCAGACTGTCTAGCAGTATGACTTTCTTTGTTGCCCATAGCAACCAACCAGAGTGCAGCTTTCATTTTTTTTAGAGCAGTATATGAAATGAGAGCTGAGCTCTGGTTTCTAGCGTTAGAGAGTTTTCAGAAATGAGACCCATTGTGTTTATTAGTCTTAAACAGCATACAGTTGAAACCAGAAGTTTACATACACTATATAAAAAGACACATATGCATGTTTTTCACACTATCTGACATGAAATCAGAATAAACCTTACCCGTTTAGGTCAATTAGGAACCAAAATGATTTATATTTGCCAAATGCCAGAATAATGAGAGAGAATTTTAAGGCATTTTTATAGCTTTCTACAAAGTCAAAAGTTTACATAAATTTCATTAGTATTTGGTAGCATTGTCCTTAAATTGTACGACTTGGGTCAAACATTTTGGATATCCTTCCACAAGCTTCTCACAATAGTTGGTAGGAATTTTGATCCATTCCTCCTCACAGAACTAGTGTAACTGAGCCATATTTGTAGATAACCTTGCTCGCACCTGCCCTTCCAGCTTTGCCTATACATTTTCAATAGGATTGAGATCAGGGCTTTGTGATGGCCACTCCAAAACATTGACTTGGCTACCCTTAAGCCACTTTGTCACCAGTTTGGCAGGATGCTTTGGGTCATTGTCCATTTGGAAGACCCATTTACACCTAAGCTTTAACTTCCTTGATGTCTTGAGATGTTGCTTCAGTATTGCCAAATAATCTTCTTTCCTCATGATGCCATCTATTTTTTTTTTTTTAAACCATAATTTTTATTGAGATTATAACAGAGTTTTACAAAAAGAAATAAATTTCCCAACGCAGGGGAAAAAGCACAAAACAAAAATTAAAACAATTGCCATGAAATACACTTAGATAAAAATTGACATTTTGTATCTCAAGTGGAAATATAGGAGAATCGGTTTGCGGAGCGAATGTTCAGCAAATGAAAACATTACCCAAGAGCAGAACTAAACAGCTCAGTAAAAGAATAAAATAATTATCAACAAAGTTAACCAGTCACAAAGTACTTGGACTCAGTCCAAAATGTCCATTTATTTTTAATTCCAGCTACCAGGTGTGGAGGAATCGCCACGCAAGTTTCACACTTAAAATCAAAATTGACTCTATTGATAACTTCTACAGTGCTAAGAATCTCTGCCGATTTCCAGTGAGCTGCTATGGTCAGTCTGGTGGCAAGCAAAAGATAGTAAAGGACAGTTTGGAAAGACAAATGGTAATCATCTAAGGTCAAGTCGAGTATAGCCAGTTGTGGAGAGAATGAAATGTTAAATTGGAAAATTTCTTTAGCCATTGACTCCACCTGAGACCACAGCTTTTTAACAACAGGACATGACCACCACATATGCGTAGGAGTTCCTACACTACCACAAGCTCTCCAGGAAAGATTGGAATAACCAGGGGAAATATGGGAAATATGATTTGACGTAAGGTACCACCTAAGGTGGATTTTCTTCATGATTTACAAGTGGTTTACACACCTTGAGAACTTGACAGAGGTCGCAGCTGCTAACATCCAATCCTCATTTGTATATTTTACATTTAATTCCTTTTCCCATTTAAGAAAATAGCTAGGGGATGATTGAAACGTAACTGATAACAATTGGTTATAGGAAATGGATAATCCCTTCTCATATCTAGTAACAGTATTGAAAAAAGGGTTTATGTTGCTCATTAGAATAAAGAAGGTCAATCGTATGAATCCCCTTAAATGTCCAATCATAAAGGGAGATGTGAGGGATACATAACTGAAGAATTAAAACCGGACACAACTGGCTTGAAATAGGTATTATATGATTCTTCACAACATATTTGTTCCTAGATAGAAATGTGTTGAAGAGAGGGTAGGTCAGTATTAGGGATAGTAATCCCTAAAAGTAAGGCAATAAAGAGATCTCTAACCGTGTAGGGGTAGCAGGTGGCATTTTCAAGCTGGGACCAGTGATGTATGCTTGGATTATTCCACAGAAAGTAGCTGGCATCCAAAATAGATGCTGCATTATACATGCAAAAAGGTTGGGCACAGACATACCTCCCTTCTTGGACTGTAAATACAAATATCGTCTATTACATCTAGGCCTCTTTGCCCCCCAAATAAATTTTAGTAATAAGGATTGTAGTTTGTTTATAAACGAGGAGGGAAATACAAAGGGCAGACATCTACATACATACAGATATTTAGGTAAACCATTTTTTAAAACAACTTTAAAATCCTTGGATCCGGAAAAGGGGAAAGAAGATTTAATCTAAAATTTCTGGGGACAAATTGTCAAATACCAAGCCAATTTTTACCGCTAAAAATATTTTTTGGCGGGACCGGAAGCCCCAAGATGGTGGTTTAAAAGCAAAGAGCCCGGACCCCCCTGCCTAATTGGGGGAGACCCCGCCCAAAACTGGCCCCCAAAAAAAAACGGAGATACTTTGGGCCCCCGGCAGCCAAAGCACCCCCCCACCCCCCGCCCCCCCTTTCGCAAGGGCCCTTCTCCACCCCTTTAACCCGGGTTTCAGTGGATTATCACGCCGCCGGGATCAGACACGGGGCAAAGCGCCATTTTAAACCTCGTTTCCCAAAACAACCCTTTTTGTCGGTAGCTGGGAGTCCAAACAGGGGAAACTTCCTGAAAGCACCCTGTGAGCGGAGGCAGCACCGAACAGGACAAGGTTTTTTGCGCCGGTGATCCCTCAAAACCCCGGGACAGTCCATCCCGGGGTTTTTCAACCAGGGCGGGGGGGGCGCCATTTTGCTTCGCTAAAAGGGGGCCGAACATTCGCCCGACGGCTGGGAGCCCAGAAAGGGGAACCCTTTCTCGAAACACTTTTCAAGCATTGGCAACGGGCCCGAACGGGACACAGCCCCCACCAGCGATCCCCAAATCCGGGTTCAGTACCCCCCGGGGGGGGAGAAAAGATTAGCACAAGGGGGAGCCCTGTGCAGATCAAGCCCAGCTAAAAGGGAGCCCCAAAACCCCTTTGCTGTGGAATGGGTTGTCAGGCTCCACTCTATCACAAGGATCAACGCTGGGGTTTTAAAAGAGGGGCAGGGACAACACCCCTTTATTTTTGTACACTCCCATAATAGGGGATTTGTTCAACACCTTGTGATTTTACCCCGGGCCCTTGCCTTCCCCCCGTGCCTACGCCCAAACCTCTACTAAATATTTTTTGGGCCCCTTTAATGAAAAATTAGAAACGGGGTGGGATCTATACCACTAAAAAACAGCCACTCCTCATTCCCTCTGAAAATTTCCCCCTTTAAAAGCCCTCAACACCGGATTGAAAGGGCCCCCTCTAATTGTCCCAAAGGGTGACACTTTCCCTTTAAATTTGAGACCCCAACAAACCCACTTTACATTTTGTTTTCCCAAAAACATGCCTTCAAAGGGTAAAAGGGCAAAACCCAAAGGGCTCCAAAAATAGCTCCCGGTAGGGGGCCCCTAAACGCAAAAGGACTAATCCCCCCGGCGGAACAGTCAGATGATAACCTGGATTTGGGGGAGACCAGGCGGGGCCCGGGTTTGCTCGGGGGCCCTCAGCGGGCACATATAATAAATTCGGCCTCAGGGGGAGGGAAACCGCCTCTAAAGGGTTCCAGATTGGCGCAGCAAACCTTGAAACATATCCCTACAAAAAAATTTTTAAAAAAACCCCTGTTGTCTGAATTAAAAGAAGCAGCAAACAGAGATATCTCAGCTACGTCAAAAATTTTAGCCAAGTCCAGACAAGGGGAAACTCTTTGGAATCTGCACACGATGAAACACGGAAAACGGTCTCCCAGGCTAGAGCATTTTCTCATCTTCCCCGGGGGCTCTACAAAAGAAACCGGGAAAACACCCAAAGGGGATATTGATAACAGGGGGCGCCGAAACAATATCAGGGTTGGGGGTCTACGGGAACCGAAGGTACTGAAAATTTTACAAAAAATTCTTGGAAGCCATCTTTAACAAGCTTCTGGAGGTCCCCCTCTCCACAACAATTAAATTTGACCGTCTACATAGGGCACTGAGACCTAAATCTTCATCTCAACAACCCAGAGATATCATATGCTGTGTGCATGACTTCCCATTAAAAGAGAGGATCATGGCCCAGGCAAGGAAACAGAAACAGATTGAATATGAGGGCTCGATTATCCAACTATATCCAGACGTCTCTTGGATCACCCTCCAGAGGCGGCGTCATCTCCGCCCCTTGCTGACCCTTCTCAAAGACCAAGGGATCCAATACAGATGGGGATATCCCTTCGCTCTATTTGCCTCCAAGAATATGCGCTCGGCCATCCTACGCTCCTTTGAAGATTTGCCTGCTTTCTGCTCAACATTCAACATCAAGCCGCCGGACATCTCTGATTGGGAGGCCACGGCTCCCCCCTTAGCCCCTTCACCTATCTGGCGTCCAGTACAGCACAAGAGAGGAAGACAATCGGGGAAGACCTTCCCTAATGGATCCTCTCCTCATCCTCGAGAAGCACCTACCTGACTCGGATGATCTGGCTGTCTATGGCTTCTCTTGTCCTGCAACTTCTGCGACCATTATGACTGACACTATCTAAAATGTCTAAGTGGTGTAGGACGTTATCACCAGTTTTCAGTTTTCTATTTTTCCATTTTTGCTACATTTCTGCTAAATTGTAGTCTCCCCTTTAAGAGTTTTTTCATGCTATGAATACTTAGGCAGTGGAAGTTATAGTCTCCGAAGACGGACGCGGAACCTCCCTGGAACGAGCTTCGGACCCGTTACTCCTCACTTTTTACTAGAGGGTTCCTGTTCTACTCGACTCCTTTCCTCCTTTTTTCTTTTTTCTTTAGGAGTCCGTTAGAACTGAGGAAGCTTTTTTTCCTCTTGCTCCCTCTCTAAGGCGATATAGGCCTTAGTAATTTGTTGGATCGTTTAATATGTTGTCTTTTCATTGTCTAATGTCTTTGTCTATGTCTCCCCAATACCCTTTTGTGTCCTTGTATGGAGGCGCTTCTCTGCTCCGGACCTACATCCCAGAATGGCTTTATCTTGGTTGCTAGTGTACAGTGGACTACGATTTTCAACATTTCTTATAAATATAACCATTTATGTGCTAATATGATATTCCTTAAATGTGAAAGGATTAAAATTCTAACAAAAAACGGAAGTTGCTGTTGACAGACCTTAAAAAATCACTTGCTGATATTTCCTACTACAAGAAACCCACCTCTGATAGAAAATGGAAAGTTTGGCATTCGCTTAAACATCTGTATCCCAGATTCTGTGCCAGACAACGCTGAACTAAGATGGCGTGGCCATCTTACTCTCACAACATTGTCCCTTCAATCCAAGACTTTATAACTGACCATAATGGGAGATATCTTATTCTACGTGGGCTATACAAGGGTTCTCAGCTTACAATCTGCAATGTTTATGCCCCTAACACTCAACAAATAAAATTCTTACATAGAGTGCAGTACCTGAAAAAAAAAGGTTTGACGGGAACACCGTCCCTCAGGGCCCTTTAATAATGGGTAGGCGACTTTAAATGCTCTTTTTCTCAGACGCATGACAAACTCCAGCTCCAGTGCGAGTTCTACAGCCTTCATTGCGGAATCTCTCTCCAGGAGTTTCAGAAAGTATAAGAAAGTTTGCTTTATTATGACTTGTTGCGTATAGGCCCACACCCGCACTGAGCGCATGTACCTTATTATTCTCCTCCCTACAGCTCTCCTTCCCGCATGGATTACTTTCTTTGGCAACATACCTGTCCAGACGCAACTAACACGGGCAGAAATAATTCCATAACTGGTCGGATCACTGCCCCCTTGTCCGGTATGCTTTAAATTTGGGTAAAAAACCCAATACAAAAAAATAGTCATTGGCTGGTTGAACGCGTCCTTTTGCTGAAACAACCCCAATCCAGGAGGAATCCGCCAGGCTATAGTAGATTACTTTTCGCCTTAACGTGGATCTGGTGTCTTCCCCTTCCGTGCTATGGGAAGCGTACAAAGCATGATCAGGGGTCATGTATCGCCTTGGGGGTCTCGTCTAGAAAAAAAGCAGCATTACAAATGAATGCCTAAAAGTAGGTCTGAGGGCTCTGGAAACATCCCTAGCGCGAACTCCATTAAGAGGACACTTCAAGATATAATGGAGAAGTGCGAGCCAAGATAAGACACCTAGAAATAGGTAAAACAGAGAAACTGTTGGTATAACCCTAGCAAAAATATTATAGTAATAGCCAATAAAGCTCACACACTTCTTGGCTAAATGCTCAGGTAGAGAGTCTCACAAAGTCGGCATATTGCCTTAGAGATAACAAGGTCACCGCTGTTGTATGACCATGAGAAGGTATCCCAGCTGAGTTTCACTCCTACTACTCACGTCTCTACAATCTCCAGATACATTGGCCGACTCTCACACCCACGGTGGATTGAAACACTAAAGAATTTTGAACTCATGCAAACTCCCTTCTTTATCTCAAACAGACCTTAACTCTCTAACATCCCGGTCACGGCCGAGAGTATCAGTGAGAATCCTCAAACAGATATACCATCCGAGCAAGCCCCGGGACAGATGGTTTCCCGTATTTATTCTACCAAACATACGCCCTGCAACTAGAAAGTCCACATGACAACATGGGTTTAAATTCAGTTTTACCCAAGGGGGACATGTTGCCAATCCTCTATGCCTCCACACCATTATAACCTTAACCCCTAAACCCAATAAAGACCACCTAGATTGATCAAATTATGACCATCGCTCTTCTAAATACAGAACATTAAGATCTTTGCCAAAATCTGGCTAATCGTCCCTACCGTCTTTCTTGCCGGGTACTGATCAATAGAGATCAAGATGGCTTCGAACGTGATCGCAGGGATCTGACAAGTACTAGAAGAGCGGATTGACCCTGATAGATATTGTGAACAGAAGAGGTGAATCGACCCCTTCCTCCTTGAGTCTCGACGCAGAGAAAGAGCGTCAATCGCTTAAATTAGTGGAAATTTATGTTCAAAACCCTAAAGCAATTTTTGTTTTCAAGGCCCTTTTGTACATGCCTCCAATTGCTTTACCTCAGTCCCCTCCGCCCTATTTCATTCTTCCTCACGTCCCGCATTCCCTTTGATATGTATACGAAGACGGGAACGAGGCAGGTGTGTCCCTATATCCCCCTTTAATATCGCCCTAATGCATTGAGCCTTTAGAGGCGGCCGCCATACGATTAACAACACCCGAATGTTTCGGGGATTGCGTACGAGGCAGATGAGTTTTAATTGTCTTTATATGCAGACGATTATTTTACTACTGACCTAACCGAATTCTAGCATATTACTCTGGCCTAATCTGCAGTCTCTGCTTGACCGATTCAGCACCTACTCATGATACTAGGTTTAACAAAATCGCAGACGGAAGCACTACCTCTTAACATCCCCCATTCTATCTTCGATTGTTTTTAAGGGTAAACTTCCAATTCAATTTGGCAAAAAAAAACTCCTTAAAATACCTTGTGCGATTAATTTTGAACTACTTCCCTATGCTACATTGTACCGCGTAACTATCCAACAAACTCCTGGAGATCCACAGGCTATTGAGTAGGTGGCACGAGCTCGCCCATATTCACTAATGGGCAGGATTGGCGGCATCAAATTTCAGTTCTTCCTAAACTTATTGTAACTATTTGAAAAACGCGTTCCTATCCCTAGTCCCAGGCAGTGATGCTGAGAACTCTCCAAGCCGCGTTCTATATTTACGTTTTTAAATGGCCCATGGAGACAAGTATCCCTAAATCGTTGTTGTTAGCCGAAAATCTAGGGGGGGTGTTTGTCTGTTCCCCCCCCCCCGAATTTTTTTTCTTCAAGATACTACAGTGCGTCACAACTAATAGGGATACCGGCGTGGTCTTCTCTTTTTGCATACACCAGGTGATGGAGATAAGAAGCTTTGGTTGGCCCCCCAACTATCCTAACTCCCTCCTCTTGTCCACCTCTCATTATTAAACTAAACGTACCATACTGGGCCCCATGCATTGACTGAATTATGGATAGATTGCTATAAAATATTTATCTATGCTCGAGAGTTTTTCGCTATGATGTCATTCTTATTCCACCCATTGATACTGACAGTATCCCCAGGGACATGAATGAAGCCCTGGTTTGAAAAACGCCTGTTCAGGCTGGCTGAGATGTTTGTGGATTACAAAACTATAGTAAATTTTCCCTTTTGAGGTGATGCGTGAAAACTTTGAATTAACCAGCTAATATTCGATTTTCTCTTAATTCAAGATCGTCACTTTTCTGGAATAGATCCCCGCTCACTAACGAAGTTTCCATCCCCACAAGTTGAGGAGACTGTCGGGTACCCCCACCGACTAAAAAGGATTAATTTCCCCACTAATATATCAGCTCTTAATGATCCCGGAACCCCTCTGAGAAAGACCGTACCCAATTAATTATATGAGAAAATGGGAATCCTACTACCTAGACACTCCCCATCTCTCAGTTTGGAAACATGGCAAACAATATGGGAACAAGCTCACTCTCATCCTCCTGCATTACACATAAAGAGAACCAGATAAACTCCTTATGCACAGTACCACAACCCCCTCTCTCCTCATTGCTTTTTACCCCAAGTGTCAGATAAATGTAGGAGATGCTGTAGGGAGACAGGCACTCTAACGCATATATTTTGGGAGTTGCCCCCTTAATACAGCCCTTCTGGTGGAGGTTCGGAGAAATTGGAAGTCGCATGGGAACAAAGATCCCTTAGAACCAATGCTTTTTCTTCTTAAATGTCCCATAAGCAATCTCAACCGCAAGCAGTCTAGACAGCTGCTGCTATCTTTAAACATCAGCCAAATGCCCTTATAGCAATAAGTGAAAAGTCAGAATCCTCCCTCTATACCGGAGTTATCTCACGTATATAGAGACCAAGAGTGCTTGAGATGGATATCTCAACAGCCCTTCGTCAATGATAAACAAGAGCATTTTGGGGATATTTTGGAAGCCTTTGGGATATTTATCTCGTATCGCCGCCTAATATGAGGCAAGTTCATATTGTGCCTACTAAAGCAGTTATTGTACATTTACCAAATAGGCCCCCTTCTTTCGTCTCATCCCCTGTCTTGTCTTGTCTATGTTCTTCCGTGATTTTACGTCCAACTTTGGTTTTCGTCCATTTTCTTTTTTCCCTCTCCCATTTCTAAAAGAAATTGAGAGCTCATACACTAGACATATTGGACTTGTTCCGAGCTACTCTTGATTCATAAAACATGTTGTTACCAGTTATGTCTGAGTTTTTTAGGATCTTACATAATAGTGGAGTACCTAGTACCGTTTAAGTTAACACCAACCGCTGTGTACTATATTATTTTGAATTATATGGTACAAATATATTCAGATACTGTGCCTCTTACAATTCGGTTGTTGTTTTCTTCAATAAAAATCCAGTTGATCAAAAAAAATAGTATTTTTGTAATGAATAAAATATTTTTTATAACCAAGATAGGAAATAGAAGTTGTCCAGAGCAAATAAACTGAATGCGTGACAGGTCCTGCCAGACCCGAAGGTTGCACATGCAAATGGCGATCAGGTTAGAATTTAATTAGGTTTAAGTTTATTATATGACACTTTACTATAGCTTCTAAAAGATGTAGTAACTGTGGAATTGAGGAAGCAGCGGTCTCGACACATAAATCAAAATGTCGTCCCATACAGACGATTTTATTTCGACTCCTGCGGCGCGTCAATACCTGTTAAAAGGATGAACTTCTGATGACTTTCTGCCAGAGGCTCTAAACAAA
>JAODAL010077723.1:0-13169 GCA_025379985.1 Phyllomedusa bahiana | reverse complement strand
GCTCATTCGTTGGCCCGGGGGTTTTAGCCGACCAATCGAATAGTTTTTCTGATTTTGAATTATTATTTCCCGCAATTTCAAATCCTAATTTTTGGGAATTAGGATTTTGGGGAAAGTGATTTTGTTTTATTGTATTTTTTATTTTTGAGGTTTCAGCTCTGTTCCTGAGAATTGTTGAACGCCTTTAAAAAAGGCGATGTTTGCTTCATACTCCGCACCGACTTCTGGCCTGATTTCTCGCCGCTCCACCCTGTCTCGCATTCGGAATGTTTTTCGGCGCGCCCCGCACGGCGCCTAAGTCCCGCACTGCGCCCATGTCCCGCACTGTCCCCCAAACACACAGTGGCGAGGCGCAGGGAACTTTTCCCGCATGTATGAGTGCGCTACTCCGGCGGGAATCTTTAGGCGCAGGCCGACTGCGCCTCAGTCCCGCACTGCGCCTAACACACTGGCTGGGCGCGGCGGACTTTTCCCCGCATGTATGAGTGAAATACCTCCGGCCCCGAATCCTAGGCACAGCCCGCACTGCCCCTCGGACCCGCACTGCGCCTAAAACACAGGCGAGGCGCGGCGGACTTTACATTGTATGTATGAGCGCGTCCCGGTCCCGACATAAATCAGGCGCAGATTCCGCCGGAAAACTAGTGGAAAGGTGCGCCCCGACCCGTCGGGATTCATACATGTGGCCCTATGTTTCTAAAGTTCAGTAAAGAATTGTCTGAATAATCTACGTGTCAAACCTTATAATGTTTTTGAAAGGCCGTTAGCTCCCTGGCCACGCTTTTATTTCTGGCCACAGATTCTACCTATAGCCATGTTCGCTGCCTCCGGTGTCTTGGCAAAAAACTGCCACACCACTGAGTAGGTGAATTTAGCACCAAAGCTCCTCACTGACGGACTGCAACCACAGCTGCCATAGTGAGCATCTGTTACTTTGTGGAACCTGAGAAGTGGGTGGTTTACACCGTGGCCGTTTGGCTCCCAACCTCACACTGCTGCCACCGTGCTGACTCCCGGCTGCGCCAATGCCTGACACACAAGCTGCCGCTCTCTTCTCCCGATGATGATGATGCAGATGAAGCCCTTGCTTCCAGGGCCGGAACGATGGGTAGTTGAAGGTAGGCGACCACCTATGGCGCCACTTCATCCCAGACAGAAAAGGGGGTGCAAGGAGGCATGGAGTGGGCTGAATTTTCCATTTGGGGGCACTTTATGCCTTGTTTAACTAGGGCACCAGAATACCTTGTCCCAGCCTTGCTTGCTTCACCCTGCTCCCAAGTGCGATCAGCTACATCGATTGGTGTTTGCCCATCACTGCCGTCCTCCTCAACAGTCTCACTATACAGAGCCTGACCGCTCCCAACATAACCCCCCATGCCACTCTCCACATTACTACTAGCCCGCTTCCACTACTAGCAGTGGATGTCTTCCCCACCTCTTTGCTGCCAGTAGCTGCTCCCTGTCCTCAAATAGTTTATCCTCTCTGTATAGTGGCACAGTGTCCACAGCACATAGTCGTTCTCTGACTGTGGGAACCAAATGGGACAGAGGCGGGTTGAGGACAGATGATGGTCCCTGATCTGCTCCCGGACAATGCCAACTAAAGGTTGTGTCTGACGAACCCACCAGGTCTTTGGGGGGTGGTCGGTTGTCTTTTGGGATAATGTGGGGGACCTAGTAAACCTTTCGAGAAGCGTTGGCTTGGTAGTCAACACGGCCGCTATATGACACCAGAAGCTCTGGCCTCGCGGGGTGAACCCTGCTGTGATGTCCCCTTACTGTGCTGCGACCTGTGCCTGCTCCAGGAACCTACTATTGCATTATTTTAATATATATAAGGATCTTGGCCCTCAGCTCGGTTCTTTCCAGCTGGCGCTGGGATTACCTTGTCAGGCTTCATTCACACTTCAGTTATTTGGTCAGTTTTGCCCCTGTAACTGCCCAGAGAAGTGAAGTGTGAAGCGATTCTAATGAGCTTGCGCTTAGAATAGTGTGACTTGACTGAGTATAATGAGTCATCAGATTAGGCTGCAGTATGCTGCTCCATATGATACATGTTATGTGTAAATAGGGAGAGGAGAACGTTGATTTGTTATTTTTATGGATTTTCTTTTTTTTTTTTTTTACTTAAAATTGTAAGATCTAAATTATTCTCTGTGGTAAATGTTTTTTTGTTTCTTTTTACAGATGAAGATTCCTATTTTGAAGGAGAAGACAATTCATCACAGATCGAAAAAAATAGAACTGGACACAGACTGGCCAATATATTTTCAAGTTGTGAATGTGAGAAACACTTTAAGACAAAATCTCGTCTTTCCATACACAAGAGAAGTCACACAGATGAAAGATTATTCTCCTGTTCAGAATGTGGAGAATCGTTTACTAGGAAATCACATAATGTTGGAAATCCGAGAAGTCCTACGAGAGAGAAACCCTATTCTTACCTGAAATGTAGGAAATGTCTCCACAAGAAATCAAGTCTTATTGAAAATGAGAGAAGTCACACAGGAGAGAATCCGTTTCCATGTTCAGAATGTGGGAAATGTTTGACCAGGAAATCAAGCCTCAAGGGTCACGTAAGAAGTCGCACACGGGAGAAGCCATTTTCCTGTTCAGAATGTGGGAAATGTTTCATGTTCAAAAGTATTTTCCAGACACATCAGAGAATTCATACAAAAGAAAAGCCATATTGCTGCTCAGAATGTGGAAAGGGCTTTAGCCTGAAATCAAATCTCAGGCAACAACTAGAAATTCACACAGGGGAGAAACCATTTTCATGTTCAGAATGTGGGAAATGTTTTAGCCTGAAATCAAACCTTAAGGTTCACGTAAGAAATCACACAGGAGAGAAGCCATTCCCATGTTCAGAATGTGGAAAATGCTTTACCCGGAAAGCAGAGCTTAAGCCACATCTAAGAATTCACACAGGAGAGAAGCCATTCCCATGTTCAGTTTGTGGGAAATGCTTTACCCTGAAATCGGAGCTTAAGTCACATCTAAGAATTCACACAGGAGAGAAGCCATTTCCATGTTCAGTTTGTGGGAAATGCTTTACCCTGAAATCGGAGCTTAAGTCACATCTAAGAAATCACACAGGAGAGAAGCAGTTTCCATGTTCAGAATGTGGGAAATGCTTTACCTGGAGATCAAAGCTTAAGTCACATCTAAGACATCACACAGGGGAGAAGTCATTTCCATGTTCAGACTGTGGGAACTGTTTTACCTGGAGATCACAGCTTAAGTCACATCTAAGACATCACACAGGGGAGAAACCATTTCCATGTTCAGAATGTGGGAAATGTTTTCGCCTGAAATCAACCCTTAAGATTCACGTAAGAAGTCACACAGGAGAGAAGCCATTTTCATGTTCAGAATGTGGGAAATGCTTTCAGAAAAAATCTCTTCTTACTGAACATCTCAGAATTCACACAGGAGAGAAGCCATTTCCATGTTCAGAATGTAGGAAATGCTTTACCCGGAAAGCAGAGCTTAAGTCACATCTAGAAAATCACACAGGAGAGAAGCCGTTTCCATGTTCAGAATGTGGGAAATGTTTCACGTTCAAAAGTAGTTCGCAGAGACATCAGAGAATTCATACAAAAGAAAAGCCATATTGGTGCTCAGAATGTGGAAAGGGCTTTAGCCAGAAATCAGCTCTTATGAAACATCTAAGAATTCACACAGGAGAGAAACCATTTTCATGTTCAGAATGTGGGAAATGTTTTATCCTGAAATCAAGCCTTAAGGTTCACGTAAGAAGTCACACAGGAGAGAAGCCATTTCCATGTTCAGAATGGGGAAAAATGCTTTAGAAAAAATATCTTCTTACTAAAACATCTCAGAACTCACACAGGAGAGAAGCCATTTCCATGTTCAGAATGTGGGAAATGCTTTACCCGGAAAGCAGAGCTTAAGTCACATCTAAGACATCACACAGGGGAGAAGCCATTTTCATGTTCAGAATGTGGGAAATGCTTTACCCGGAAAGCAGAGCTTAAGTCACATCTAAGACATCACACAGGGGAGAAGCCATTTTCATGTTCAGAATGTGGGAAATGCTTTCAGCGTAAAGGTTATCTTGAAAGACACCAGCAAACTCACACAGGGGAGAAGCCATTTTCATGTTCAGAATGTGGGAAATGCTTTCAGCGTAAAGGTTATCTTGAAAGACACCAGCAAACTCACACAGGGGAGAAGCCGTTTTCATGTTCCGAATGTGGAAAATGCTTCAAGCTAAAAGTTTATCTTGAAAGACACCAGAAAACTCACTCAGGGGAGAAGTTAGTTTCATGTTCCGATTGCGGAAAATGCTTCACGCATAAAAGTTATTTGGAAAAACATCAGAAAACTCACCCATGGGCCATGTCATTCTCCTGTCTAGAATGTGGGCAAGGATTTAGCCAGAAGACCGATCTTGTGGAGCATCTACAATGTCACACCTGAGCGAAGCCATTTGCATGTTTAAACTCTGGAAACTGTTTTAGAAATCTAGTCTTGTGGAAAATGTAAGAAGTCAGAGAAGAAAAATGCCATTTTTATGTAGTGTAAAAGTTTTAGCAAGAAATCTGGTCTTGTTGAACATCGGGGACGTCACACAGGGGAGAAGTCATTTTGATGAATGCTGTGTATCTAGCAAGGGTAGAGCGTCATTGTAAGACCAATTTAGGATGACTAAGGGGGAAAAAATACCCTGACCCATGTATCTGCCCTCTCGGAGGTCAGCACAAAGTAGTGACAGACACTCTGATTTCAGCCATGTGTCACCTATGTATGAATGTCCTTCTCACCGGTGATTGACCATATTCTCTCTATTACTGTGCATAGGAGGAAAGCTTCCAATCTGATAAGTACACCGCCTCCAGCTGCACAGCGCTGCATGGAGCTGCAAAACCTGTAAATTATACCAAGTAGAAACCTATTCATGCATCAGAGAAACCACATACATAGTCTTGTCTGTCAGCACGGTCAGAGAGGGCAGGATAAGTGTCTGTCTACAGTACAGGAAACCATTGCTTTTTATACAGAGAGATGCTGTGGTCTCAATGGTGGCCTTTGTGTGGTTATGACTAGAATCATCATCTATCACTGTCCCTGGAACACGAACCTCCAATCTGGGAAATATACAGAGATTATTGTGGAACCACGAGGAAAGTTCTCCCCAGGAACCTGTTACCAATAAAATACCACTGCATTTTTTTTAGTCCCCTTTTTTTGTAGAACTTTGTAAAAGAGGTTTTCTCACCATGTTGTTTCACAGAGTCGAAATCAGCTTCAGGTTCACACAAGTAATTTGTCTCCTTTGTTTGTTAGAGATAACACACCCTCTTTTAAAGCTGCCAGCGTCCTGTGTGCTGACCTGTGGTGACATCGCTCCCTGCTCTTAGGTAAAACAAAGAGCAGAGAGAGAAGGGGAGAGCAGGATGGTAAGCAGAGACACCCGTGTGCACTAAGAACAGATAAAATCTGTCATCTCCACAACATAGCAATATACCTTTGTAGTGAGACAATCACTTTAATTCAATCATATTTGTAGCTTTCTTGCACGATCTATTCAATTTGGGTCATGGAAAGACTAGAAACTGAAATTGTGTAACATAGGTGATTTCCTATGTGAAAATCATATAGGATGGAAGTACTGGAAACGTTGCTACAGATTTGGGATATTTTGAGTTCTAGTGAGTCCTTCACCAGTAACCACAGCAAGGACTCTCCCATAGGAATTGCACAGGTTGCTGCCCCCAGTGTAGTCTCTGTTAGCATCAGCTGATGCATGCATAGACAGAAGACACCAGTCCATGGGACCAAGGCAGAAGACAGAAGTCATAGTTGGACAAGCAAGGCTCAAGGCACACTGCTTTATTTATCAAAATGATATTCAGGTGGAAGCCGGGTCAGCAGGGTTATTTGGAAATGGAATGCAAGCTGATGATTTGGGTGGACAGAAGGGTGCGGTCAAGAAACTAGGTAGGTCAGTGGCGGTAGAAACCCAAAGATCCTTATTGCTGCCTATTAAGCAGTGGTAGTTGGTACCTTACAAATCTCAGGGCAGAAGGTGATAGGAAAAGGGTACAGACATTTTGTAGCAGGAGTGGTGACGCCACACACAGGGAAGAGGATATTTGTGGCAGTTGGTAAAGGGACAGCATGTACAGAAAGAAGATGGAGGACAGCTGGAGTCACATCTCCATGCAGAGAGACACCGGTGCGGCCTACATTACAGAATGTGGTGATAGACTTAACCTCAAGTGGCTGACCTCCCGAAAAAGGAAAGGGGATGACTATTTCCCAAGACGTTACCAAATGAAACAAGGATAAGCCCTAAACTCTCCCAATGGGTCTGAATTTAAAGGGGTTTTACCATCTGGCTGTTTTACAGAGCCTGCTTTTCACAGCAAGCTTCAGGCTTCCGCCTTCTGTTCAGGCCCAGAGGGTTCTACAACAGTGGATTTACATTTCAGCTCTGCTTTTCCTAGCTGAGCCTGTTAGAGGAAAAATTGGGGACTGGAGGGGCAAATTATGGTCGAAAATAAGTATTTGGTCACCTTTAAACAAGCAAGATTTCTGGCTTCACAGGGCCTGTAACTTCTTCTTTAACCCCTTAAGGACCTGGCGTTTTTTTTTTTTGACACGTTCGTTTTTACCGCCACGCATTACCAGAGCCATAAAATTTTTTATTTTTACACCAACATAGACATATGAGGGCTTTTATTTTGTGGGAGAAGATGTTTCTTTCTACTGGTGTTATTCACTGTGCTATTGAATATACTGGGAAACCCCAAAGAAAATTTAAAGTGGGAAAATTGTGAAAAAAAAGTATTTTCATTATGTTTGCGGGTGTTTTGCTTTTTACGGCGTTCAATCTTCGGAAAATATAAGGGGTTCTCTGTATTCTACAGGTCGATATGCATCCCGGCCCAAAACCAAACATTAAGGGTTTCCATTATGTATTGGTATGTAGAAGAATTCCAAACATTTTCTATTTTTTTATTTTTGGGCCCTGGCACCATTTTGTGCGGGCCAATAACTTTTCCCGTACTAACAACTACGGACGTCAGTGAGGCGGCTTTTTTGCGGGCTGAAGTGCACTTTTTATTGCTAGTAGTTTGGAATACACCACTTTCTTTTTTTTTTAAATCTTTTTATTAAAACATTCCAGGTATACCACAAGTACAAAGATTCAAAACGAGTTAGAGCATCCATCTAGATATCATGCCCACATAAATACACTCGAAATGCAACATTTTCCCTTTTTTTAGAAAACTTATTCCTCCCCCTTTAAACCCACAGATTAAAACATACCATGTATATTTCCTGAAAGAACAAAGTGAACATTATTATTTTTATTATTGATGTGCAAAAATTGAACAAAAATATCAGATCTGATATAAAGTAAACATAGCAACTGAGAACTCCCTCTCCCCACACTCCCATTCTCTAGCTCGCCCACCACCCCCTACTCCAAAAAATGGCCCACAACGGTTTGTCAGGGACCTAATTATTTTAGTGGTTTCTTCTAGAGCCCATCCCACCCCCAAAAAAAATCTTGAAAACTGGGCCCAACTCCACAGCTGGAAAATGTCCGCTCCTGGGATTCTACAAAAAGCTTTGATCGTACAAGGCCCCCATTCTGACCCAAGCTCTATGTTAGGCGGGGACTTTTTCCCAGATCTGGGAAGAATAAAACCCTCAAAACTATTGTTGAGAGCCCTGACAGTGGGGAGTCTAGGGTGGACAGGGGTGTAACTAGAGAAGCCTGGGCCCAAGCAAAATTTTTTGGAGGGGCCCCCCCCCCCCCAGCGCCCTGCCTCCCAGACCACAAACATTTACGGGGACCTCTTAAAGGGGTTGTATTATTTCATTAAAAATCTTCGAATGGGGGGACAGTGAAAACAAAAATTTTGAAATTTGGGATGACATTAAAAAAGCTTCTTTTTTTCACTGTTCCCTTATTTTCTTTTCTGTAAACAAAATTCCCATTTGGGGTTGGTTTCCCCCCCCCTGTGGTTGGGCTTGGCTCTACTAATTTACATTCTGTGGGGGGGGCCCCCATCGGATTCAGGGGAGCGTGCTTCCTGTCTTCTCACTCAGATAAGGGACCCGCGGGAAAATTTCACTTGCAAGCCAGAAGAAACAAAAAAGGGGCTTCTACAATCAAAAAAACGCAAATTGTCCCTCGATCCCGCTTCTCTCACTAGATTAAGGGGGGCCGGCAATTTCATCTGCACACCCAACAGAAAACACACCAGTGATTTCAATCAGAAAACGCGAATTGGGGCCAGGGTGCCTACTCTCCTGCATAAAGGAGATCTTGCCGTTCATTAAAAACACTCGATTCAACGTAACAAACCTCCACTGAGAGAGGAAAGAGATCATAGAAGACTGATTAATAAAATGTCAAATTTAAAATCAGGTATGTGGTACTTAAAAAATCTTACAAAATAAGACTGCAGGGAGGGGAAACAGTGAATGTGAACTCAACAGGGCTCGGGAGCCGCATGAACAGTGAAGGGGGGGAAATATGTCTCTCACCTTCAGTTAAGAAACCCCCCACTGGGGGGAAGAAAACCCCCTGGATTTTTAGCTGAAAAATTTGAAAATACTTTGAAACACACGAACTGAAAAAGCGACCCACCCCTTTAATCATCAGTTCTAGATAATGAAAATGAGTGAACCCTCACCATAGTATCACCATATACTGTACTAAACAAATCCCATAACCAAGACCAACATTACCAAACCCTACTACTAGGACCTGTTTATACCGCCTAAGCACACTGTAAGGGATAAGGGGGTAAAGGGGGTTAGTGGACCCACTGGACCACTCCCGGGCTTGCTCCCAGGGGGTAACAAAGTGGCCATGGGGCATGGGCATCTTCAAGAGCTTTGATGGTAAGGTTTGGCTGACCCCCAACACCCCAGGTGCTCCCTCAAGCATCCCCGGGGGGCTTTTTTAAACATTCTTTTTTTAAAAGAATTGAGCAGTTGACAAATAATCAAATAAGATATCATAAAAACAAAAAGAACGACGTCACAAAAAGACAGGTAACTGAATAACCGATAAAAAAAATCGGATATCGGACATAAACAAATACATTTTTTTTTAAAAAATAATAATAAAAACATGCTGTTATGAGTAAAACAAAAAAAATTATTGTACTAAATAGTTTGCACAGTAATTAGTTGTAACCCCTCGGGGCAGGGTCCCTTTCCTTCTTTTTCAGTTACTATCATTTTGTCCCCATTGTATTTGTTCAACTTTTTTATGTATGAAATTTCCAATTAAAATTACACGCCCTGGAATTAATGGCGTCTAAAAAAAATAATAAAATAAAATAATAACTAGAAGATAACCTAATTCCAAAGAGATTTTTCTTTTTACAGACAAAAGGGGGGGCAATTAACTTCTTTTCACGGGGCAAATTAGTTAATTTTTCTGATAACCTCAATTAAAAGGGGGGGGCTTAGGTTCTTTCCAATTGAATGCAAAAGCTGTTCGGTGCTATAACAGTGTGAAAAATTTGCGGAGGGATAGGGAAAGTCACTAAACCAATATCTAAAACCCAATTCAGGAGTCAAAGTAAAGGAGAATTAGAAATTTTCCCCGGGGAAAAGATTAGAGACTGAATTCCAAAAATTTTTGAATGCTGGACCCCCCACCAGAACATTTTCATTGTGCCTTTTGCCCCGAAAAAACCCTTTTCCAACTTTTGATCTGGGATCAGGGAACATTTTAGCTAACCTTGAGGGGGTAAGTCCCCACCCAGGGGTCTTAATAGGTTTTTTTTAGGGTTTATGCATCTCGAAAAAGGGAAGAGAGGTTTTGTGCTTTTGTCCTTTATCCTTGAGAATTGGGGGATAACTTTTTTTTTCCCCCCTTTAAACATAGCGGGAACTTGGAGGGGGGCTCTTTGGCCAATATTGTGGTGTTTATAAAAAGGGCCTTTCTCGAACCCTTTTTTTTTGAAAAGAGAAAGTTGGAAAATCAGGATGTGGGGGTGAGGTGTCTGGCCATTTTATAGTTGGACCCAAATGCCCTATTTGCGGAACTGATAAAAAATTTAGCGGGCAGAGAAAAGAAGAAGGGATATGGTTTAAAAGAGAGGAGGTTTTCATCCGAAAACCCGTTGGTCAATTGTGAGGATGCCTGCTTTTGCCCCTGATTTTAAAAGAAGGGTATCATTCCCGCATTTTAAGAGAAATTTAAAGGGTATATCCCTTAGAAGGGTGTCCAATTGTTAGGTTGACATAAGAGACCAAAATTTTAAATAAGTTGTTATTTACCCAAGTGAAGGGTTTTGGGAAAAGGGGCACCAAATAATAGGATTAAGATGGTACTCTAGGGGGTGGGGGTAAAAAAATGAGATTTTATTTGGGCCACATGTTAGAATCAGTTGACCATAAATGAAAGGCTTGCTCAAGCAAAATGCCACGTTGAACAAGAAATTTTGGGGGTGATTCCTCCACCTTATTGCTAGGAACAAGAGGGCTCGTTTGATCGGGGGTTTTTTCCACACCCAAAAAAGGTAAGAAAACTTTTGGAATTTAAAATTCATTGCTAGGGAAAGAAGGGAATTGCTCTGCAGATGTATTTATTTCAGTAGCAATGACATTTTAACGCTTAATTCTTGCTATCCCGATGGTTAAGGGTTGCTAACCTTTTTTATTTTGACTTTAAATCAGAAAAAGGGAATTATAATTCAAAAACAATTTACGGGAAGGGGAAAAAGTGACTTTTAAAACCTAAAATAATGACTTCACTTGCTGCTTAAAGTCAAAGGGTTTTTTAAAAAGGCATTTTTTAGATTTGGTTTTTATAGAATAAAGATGACTTTTTGGGGGTTTAGTTTGTAATAAATATCATGAAATGTAGAGAGGAAATTTAGGAGTTAATTTAGGTTTGAAACAATTAGCATAAAATTTTATCTGCAATAACTTATTTTATGGTTAGTCTGGGTTTAACTAAAACCCAATATAACGTGGGTTACCCTTCTAAATTTTTAGCCGGGGGCGACACACAAAAACATAAATTACGGGGATAAGGACTATTTACGGGTGCCGTTAGTTAGGTCAACTGGGGGGAAGAAAGCCCGATTTTGAAAAACAGATGCTGAAGGTTTTGTATAAAGGGCTGTGATTGGGATAAAATATATAACCAGTAAACCCAAATTTGATCAAACTCGTTTAAAAGTATTGCCCGTTGACTCTATTGAAAGCCCTTTTTCAGCGTCAATGACAAAAAACTACATCTGGTCCAAAAAAATCCTGCAATTTCTTCAAAATCCGTAATCAACGTGCCATCTCTGGCTTGTCGACCTTGGACAAAAACCAGTTTTTCTTATTATAAGATTTGGGAAAACTATTAAGGGAGAAGCTAATATTTTCCTTTAAATCTTAATGTCTGTATTCTTAATGAGATTGGTCTATAGTTCGCAGTGTTGTCAGTGGGTTTTCCCGGGTTTCGGGGTTGTTTATAGTGGCTAATTAAAAGCTCCTTTGGGGGATCACGGGAAAAATTAAAAGGGGCTTTCATTGGCGTCTTTTTAAAAGGGGCTATAGGCAGGCAGGGCGTAAAATAAGAAATAAGTTATTACCCTGGTCATGCTCCCCTTTATGCGCGGTCCAGCCTCTGTGTTTGGGTGGGCGGGCATTTATGTACTCATCACGTGCCCCCTGTTTTCACCGAAGCCTCATGTATCAAGGGGAAAATAACAGTTGCTACCACTGCTGCCTTTGAACACACTGCCCCGCGGGAGTGAACTGTTATGTTTTCTGCCGGGAGGACGGAGCGGGCATTTACCGGGGGAGCAGACATGGGACAGCTGCCCCGGGGCAACGGGCCCCTAAGGGGGCCCGGGCCTCATGGCACCCCCCTTTTGTCTGCTCCCCGGTAGTTAAACCCCGGGTAGGATCATCCCTAACCCATTGTAACACCATTTGATCAGTGATAACCCCGTGGGGGTGTTTGAGTTTTAAAAAATGGGGGCCATACCCTTCTCTAATGTATTATGGGACAGGACTTGCTTCATTGAATCCCTTCCCCGGGTGCAATTTGGGGGATGAGTTTAGACACATACGTGCGCACACGGTAATAAAAAAGAATCCCCCTCTGGGGTTTGTGTCTTTAAATCCTTCCAGTGTGTACCTTAGAGTCCATCATTCAACAATCAAGCGCTGTTTATCTTTAAACGGGCACCGTTTTTGGCGTCTTTGGGTTTGGGGATCTTCCGCAACCCAAATTTTTTCCATAAACAAAAACTTCTTCAAGGGCACTAAGCAGTTTTTTAAAAAAACTTTACCTTTTTTACTCCACATATTAGGGAAGTGAACAACGTATCAACAATGTGAAAAAATTTAAAAAACCGGTCCCTATAGATTGCACAAAAGGGAAATGTCCAATATTTCTTTGGGGTCCCCAAACTTTTTGTGCGAACTCCTTCAGAGCGGATAGCGCAGATGTTGGATGCGACTTTCAGAAGGTTTTCTTCCTTTTTTTAAACATGCGTACTCCATTTTTTCAAGTCGTTTTAAAAAACCCTCCCCCCATCCCTGGGGGTTCATAACTCTTAAAAAACAAAAATAAAAACAATAATATCTTGACCTTTAAAACGGCATCATAATAAACGCTCAAGCATCAAAAAGCAATTTAGACTAAAACACAATGAATGTGAGCATTATAAGTAGCACTTTAACTAAAATTTTCATTAAGGCCATTTGGGGCAGGGGTTTTTAAGTATGAATCCCAAAAAGCCTCTCTTTTTTTAGAAGCTTGGAACCACCTCACATTCGTTTCTGACATCGATTTCCTCCAGAACACACCACTTGAGATCGCTCACTGGTGTCTGGTTTTATGAAAAAGGCGGCTACAGTGGTTTTGCCATTTTATTACTTTTTGACCTCCATCTTGTTGCATTTTTTTTTTTCAAGGTACGTTGGCAATTTGTGTTCTGTAATCCTCTCTTAATTTGTCGGCTTGTCTGCCCTACGTAATTTGCCACATGGGCACTTAAGGGCGATATAACATTTTTATACAACAAGATAGCCTCTAATTTCCTTTTTGCCTTCATGGGGTGGGGAAATTTTGCACTTTTTTTATGGCGCTGCAATTAGAGCATGCCATATATGGGAAAATGCCACCCGGGGTGGGGGGTTAGGTAATATTCCTGCCTTTT
>JAODAL010077722.1:0-13169 GCA_025379985.1 Phyllomedusa bahiana | reverse complement strand
AAACATCGAAAAAGAGGGGGGAAGTCATCCAGAACCCCTTTGATAAAAGTCAATCCATTTTTTTCCCGCTTTAATGTTTTTACCAAATCACAGGAAATTTAATGGGATTACACAACGCAACCCCCAACTTTTTGAACAGTTGGGGCCATTTTTCCAAAATGGCTTAAACCAGGCCCGTATTTCATTTCCTTTAATTACGCGCCGGAGTGCCCCCTTTATTAGGGCTAAAAAAAGTCCGGGGTCTTTAACGGAATCCACAGTTCCCTTTAGAGAATAGGGGTTTTACGTCCCTCCCCCTGTTCGGCAAATACCCCCGGGGGGGGAAGATAAGGGACATGTAAATTTTCCCAGGGGGCGTAAAAGCGCCACTGGAAAACGATAGCCCAAATTGGGGGGCGAATTGGGGCCCCCTGCTCCCCCCCCCCGCCCCCGGCCCACGGCGTAATTACGCCCCGCATTTTTTTAAGCCGTGGGGAACATAGCCTTAGGGCACTCTTTGAAAAACTTAAATGATGAATTTTTGATGCCTTTTAGATACTTAACACCAAAACCCAAAGGGTTTCCATCCCAAAGGGTTGTTAAATAAACCCACATTTTGGGTTCTTAGTTTTTTCTAAACCCCCTCAAGGGGGGGGGTTTGGGCCCCAAATAGGGGGACGGGCCCGGTTTTAAAACTATGTAGTTTAAAAAAATTTTTCGTGAAGTAGATTTACACGCCCACAAAAATTTTGGGGCCCAAAAAGAATAAATTCCGAGCTAACATGTTTATAGGAACAGCGGGGACAGTGGTTCGCATGGTTTTCCCCCCAATAAATTGGGTTTCCCAGGGGCATCTTGGGGGGGTTAAAAGGGGGTTATGCCCAAAAATTATCACCCAAAATTTTTTATATTTCCCCTTCATATTTTTTGGATCTTGTAAAAGGGTATGGGTTTATATTCTTTGAGAAAAGTTTAAAAGGGGGCCCAAAGGTCCAAAGGAAAAAATTGGCATGAATTTAACTTTGGAAAATGCTGGGGGGTAACCAACAAAAGAAAGCCCTTTTTTGAATGAACATCAGGCGTACTATGAAATTTGGAAATTTAAAAATGTTTTAAAAATTTAAATTCAGAGGGGGAAATAAAACAGAAAAAAAAAAAATTTTTGGGTTTTTTTTTGGAAATTTTAATTTATGGCACCCATCTTGCCCTTCTTCAAATTTAAATTTTTGTTTAATATTCTTATAAAATTTCTAAATAGGTTTACAAGGACTTTCTGTTCCGCTCACATCATAATTTTTGGTCTAAGAGGCTTTTTTGGTCTGACCTTTGGCTTTTAATAAAGGCCCTTAGCTCCCGGTTTTTTTTTGGTTTTTTTAAATTGGGCGAAATAAGGCAGAGGGCAGAGTATTCATTTTTATTTTTTTGGTGGGATGGGGAGGGTCATGATTTTAATAAAAAATTTATATTTTACATTAAAAAAACGGATTGGTTTTGAAAACCAAAATCTTTTGCAATATACTTTTCTTTGTTTGGGTTTGAAAATATGCCACCTTTTTCTTTGATCACCCCTTTTTTTTTATCCCCTTTTAAAAAAATTCAGGTCAGTCCTTTTAAAAAATTTATTCAAATTCTTTTGAAATTATAATCACATGCCCTGTTGGTTTTCAGGCCCTCTGGGGAAGAGATTTCCCTAAAAAAAGATATCTACATAAAAGGAGGTAGGGGAGGTGGTGTTTGCCTGATGGGGGCTATGGGGTTTTATGCCCCCTGATGGGGGGGAAGGGGAGGTGAGTCCCCCTGATGGGGGGGCCCTATGGGGGGGTTGATTCTCCCCCTGATGGGGATCTAGGGGGGTGTTTGCCCCCCTGAAGAGGAGGCAAAGGGGAAGGTATGTTGCCTGATGAAAAAGGCTATGGGAGGTGAATCCCTCCAAATGAGGAGGAAATGGGGGTTTTGAGGGGCTATGGGAGGTGAGTGCTCCCTGATGAGGGGCTATGGGAGGTGAGGGCTGAGGGGGGGAGGCTTTTGGGAGGTGGGGGGGTAGGGGATTGAGGTGTCTGATGAGGAGGCAATGGGGGGTTTGAGGGGCTGTCTGATGAGGGGCAAATGGGGGTGAGTGTGTTAAAGGAGGGGGCCAATGGGAGGGGGGGAAGGGGTGTTGTTTAGGAGGCTTTGGGGAGGTGAGGGGCCCCTTTATAGGGGGTTTGGGGAGGGACGCGGGCCTATGAGGATTTATGGGGGGGGTTTAGCGCTTTTTGGAGGGAGGAGGCAAAGGGGGTTGGGTTTTTTCCTGAAGAGGGGGCTAGGGGAGGTGAGTCCTCCCCATGAGGAGGCAAAGGGGGGGTGAGTGCGCCTTTGAGGGGCCCTAGGGGGGGGGTTAGGCGCCTGATGAGGAGGCTATGGGAGGTGAGTGCTGCCTGATGAGGAGGAAATGGGAGTGAGTGTCCCTTTGAGGGGGCTATGGGGGGTTGGGGGTGCTGCCGATGAGGAGGTTTGGGGGAGGTGGGCTGTTAAAATGAGGGGGGAAAAAGGGGAGCGGGTTTGCTGTTTTTTGATAAAGGGGCCCTTTTGGGGGGGTAAAATGTTTCCCTGTTTTGGGGGCTATGGGAGGTGAGTGCTGCCTGATGAGGGGTTTGGAGGTAAATTCTCCCTTAAAGAGGAGGCTAGGGGAGGTGAGTGCGCCTGTGAGGGGGGCCCTATGGGGGTTTGAGTGGGGCCTGAGGGGGGGGGGGCTATGGGAGGTGAGCGCTGCCTGATGAGGAGGCAAATGGGGGTGTTGCTGCCTGATGAGGGGGTATGGGAGGTGAGTGCTGCCTGATGAGGAGGCTATGGGAGGTGAGTGCTGCCTGATGAGGAGGCTATGGGAGGTGAGTGCTGCCTGATGAGGAGGCTATGGGAGGTGAGTGCTGCCTGATGAGGAGGCTATGGGAGGTGAGTGCTGCCTTTTTTGTGGCTATGGGAGGTGAGTGCTGCCTGATATGGGGGCTATGGGAGGTGAGTGCTCCCGGGAATGGGGGGAAAAATGGGAGGTGAGTGCTCCCTGATGAGGGGGCTATGGGAGGTGAGTGCTGCCTGATGAGGGGCTCTGGGAGGTGAGTGCTCCCCGGGATGAGGGGGCGGGAGGTGGTGCTGTTTATGAGGGGGCCCAAAGGGGAGGTTATTGCCGCCTAAATTAGGGGGCTATGGGAGGTGAGTGCTGCCTGATGAGGAGGCTATGGGAGGTGAGTGCTGCCTGATGAGGAGGCTATGGGAGGTGAGTGCTGCCTGATGAGGAGGCTATGGGAGGTGAGTGCTGCCTGATGAGGAGGCTATGGGAGGTGATGTGCCTGATGAGGGGGGTTTTGGGGAGGTGAGCGCTCCCTGATTGGAGGGTGGTGAGTGTTTGCCTGAAGGGGAGGAAAGGGGTGGTGAGTGCCCCTTTGAGGGGGCTATGGGAGGTGAGTGCTGCCTGATGAGGGGGCTATGGGAGGTGAGTGCTGCCTGATGAGGGGGCTATGGGAGGTGAGCCCCCTCCAGGAGGGATACAATGGAGGGGGCCCTTGCCGGTTTAGGATACAAATGGGGGTTTGGTGCTGCCTGATGAGGAGGCTTGGGAGGGAGCGGGGGGGCCCCTGTTAAAGGGGGCAAAGGGGGGTGAGCGTCCCTGATAGGAGTTTTGGGGAGGTGAGCGCTGCCTGTTGGGGGGCTATGGGATTTTGAGCGCTCCCCTGATGAGGGGGTAGGGGGGTTGGGGCGCTGCCTGGAGGGGCAAAGGGGGTATTGCTCCCTGAGAGGGGGGCAAAGGGGGTGAGGCTGTGGGAGGTAGGGAGGTGGGGGCTCCCCTGATGAGGATACTATGGGAGGTGAGCGCTGCCTGATGAGGAGGCTATGGGAGGTGAGCGCTGCCTGATGAGGGGGCTATGGGAGGTGACGCCCCTAAAGGGGAAGGCTATGGGAGGTGAGTGCTGCATGAGGGGGCTATGGGAGGTGATTTGCTCCTGATGAGGGGGGGCTATGGGAGGTGAGTGCTGCCTGATGAGGGTATGGGAGGTAGTGTCCCTTTTATGAGGAGGTAGGGGGAGGTGATTGCTGCCTGATGAGGGGGCTATGGGAGGTGAGTGCTGCCGAGGGAGGAGGCTATGGGGGTTTGGTGGCCCCCCTGATGAGGGGCTTTGGGGGGTTTTAAGTGGCCTGCCTAAAAGAGGGGGTTTAAGGGGAAAGGTGAGGTCCCTTGTTTGGGGGGTATGGGAGGTGAGTGCTGCCTGAGAGGGGGAAATTTGGGAGGTAAAGGTGCTCCCTGATGGGGGGGCTATGGGAGGTGATTTGCGTCTGATTAGGACCCAAATGGAGGTAAAGTGCTCCCTGTGAGGGGGCTAGGGAGGGACGTCCCTGTTAGGAGGCTATGGGAGGTGGGGCGCTCCCTGATGGGAGGCAAAGGGGGGGTTTAGCCCCTGCCTGTTTAAGGTCAATGGAGGGGGTTGCTGCCTAAATGAGGGGGTTTATGGGGGGGAGTGCTCCCGGGATGAGGGGGCAGGGGAGGGGGAATTTCCTGCCTTTTTAGGGGACTTTGGGAGGGGGGAGTGCCCGGGAAAGGCTATGGGAGGTGAGGCCCCTGATGGGGAGGCTTTTGGGAGGTGAGGCTGCCTAAAGGGAGGCAATGGAGGTGGGGAACTGAAATGAGGGGGCAAATTGGGAGGGGAGTGTTCCCTTTAAGAGGGGCAAAGGGAGGTGTGTGCCCCCCGATAGGAGGGGGGGAGGTTGGGGATTTTTTGATGAGGGGGTAAGGGAAAGGTTGAGGTCTTTAAAAGGGGCTATGGGGGGTGAGTGCGGGCTAAATAAAAAGGAAAATGGGGGGTTTGATTGCTCCCCTGATGGGGGGGCTTGGGGGGAGTGTTCCCAAAAATTAAAAGGCAAATGGGAGGTGACCCGCCCCCTGATGAGGGGCTAGGGGAAAGGTGATGCTCCCCTGATGAGGGGCTAGGGGAGGTGGTGGCGGGGAAATGAGGGGCAAAGGAAGGGTTGGGTTGCTCCCTTATAAAGGAGGCTTTTTGGGAGGTGAGTGCTCCCTGATGAGGAGGCTATGGGAGGTGAGTGCTGCCTGATGAGGGGGCTATGGGGGGTGAGTGCTGCCTGATGAGGAGGCTATGGGAGGTGTTTATGCGCCAAATAGGGGGCTAGGGGAGGGGGGTTTGGAGGGAAGGGGGCTATTGGAGGTAAAGTGCTGCCTGATGGGAAGGCTATGGGAGGTGAGTGCTCCCTGATGAGGGGCAAATGGGAGGTGAGTGATGCCTGATGAGGGGGCTTGGGGGTGAGTGCGGGCCTGATGGGGGGGGGAAGGGGGTTAGTGCTGCCTAAATGGGGGGGCAAGGGAAAGGTTTGAGTGCTCCCGATGGGGGGGCAATAAAAAGGTGAGTTTTTTATCTGTTGAGGGGGGGATTGGGGGGGTGAGGCTCCCCGGGGGGGGAAAGGGGTATGGGGGTGAGTGCTCCCGAGGGAGGGGGCTATGGGAGGTGAGTGCTGCCTGAAGAGGGGGCTATGGGGGTTTGAGTGCCCCCCTAAAGGGGGGGCTATGGGGAGGGGGATTGCTGCCTAAATGGGAGGTAGGGGGGGTTGAGCGCGTGATGGGGGATTTTGGGAGGGGGAGGCCCCGATAGGGGGCTATGGGGAGGTGAGGGGTTTGAGGGGGGGGCTAGGGGAAGATGGGTTTCCCTGAAGGGGACTGGGGGGGAGGTGATCGTGATGGGGAAAAAGGGGGGGTTTTGCTCCCTGATGAGGGGCTATGGGAGGTGAGCGTCCCTAAATGGGGGGGCTATGGGGGTGAGAAACTTCCCGGGGGGGAGGCATGGGGGGTTTGATTCTCCCTAAATGAGGAGGCTAGGGGAGGTGAGTGCTGCCTGATGGGGAGGCTATGGGAGGTGAGGCCTGATGAGGGGGCAATGGGAGGTGAGTGTGCCTTTGGGGAGGCAGGGGAGGGGGTGCTGCTGATGAGGAGGAAAGGGGGTTGAATGTTTCCTGTTTAGGAGGTTTAGGGGAAGGGGGTTTTTCTCCCCTTATGAGGGGGTTGGGTTTTTTGGGGTAGGTGAGTGCTGCCTAAAGGGGGGGCCCTTTGGGAGGTGAGTGCTGCCTGATGAGGAGGTTGGGGAAGGTGAGGGCTGCCGGGGGGGGGTTTGGGGGAAGGTGGGGTTGCTCCCTTTAAAGGAGGCTTTTGGGAGGTGAGGTCCCTTTATGGGAGCTAGGGGAGGTGAGTGTTGCCTAAATGAGGGGGCAAAGGGGAAAGGTGAGGCTGCCAATGGGGGGGCAATGGGAGGTGAGTGTCCCGATGAGGGGGAAAAGGGAGGTGATTGCTCCCTAAATGAGGGGGCTATGGAGGTGATGCTCCCCTTGATGAGGGGGCTTTGGGGGGTTGAGGGGCTCCCTGTTGGGGGGGCTATGGGAGGTGAGTGCTGCCTATGAGGAGGAAAAGGGGGGTTGGGGGCCCCTGTGAGGGGGGCTTTTGGGGGGGTGAATCCCGCCTGATGGGGGGGGCTATGGGGGTGATTGGCCTAGGGGGGGGAAAAAGGGAGGGGGTGCCCCGATGGGGGGTTTTGGGGGGTGAGTGTGCCGGAGGGGGCAAATGGAGGGTAGGGGCCCCTTAAAAGGGGGGGCCCTAGGGGAAAGGGGTTAGTGCTGCTGATGAGGAGGCTTTTGGGAAAGGTTTGGGGGGGAGCGCTCCCTGTTTAGGAGGTTATGGGGGGTTGACTGCGCCTAAATGGGGGGGGCTACGGGGAGGTGGGGTCCCGGGCCTATGAGGGGGTTTGGGGAGGGGGAGTGTTTTCCTATGGGAGGTATGGGGGGTTTATTTGCTCCCTTTTTAGGGGCTAGGGGAGGTGATTGCGGGTGTTTAGGGGCTACGGGAGGGGGAAGGGCTCCCTGATGGGGGGCTTTTTGGGAGGGGATCCCTGCCTGATGGGGAGGTTTTAGGGGAGGTGAGTGCTCCCCTTGATGAGGAGGGAAGGGGAGGTGAGGTGCCTGAAGAGGAGGCAAAGGGAGGTGAGGGGCCTCCCTGTTAGGGGTTTATGGGATTTTGGGGTGTCCCCTTTTTGGGAGGGGGTTATGGGGGGTTTGGGGCGTCCCTTATGAGGAGGCTATGGGGGGGTGAGGGGTTTCCCTTTATGAAAAGGCTATGGGAGGTAAAGCGCTGCCGGAAGAGGGGGCTATGGGAGGTGAGTTGCTCCCCCTGTGAGGCTATGGGAGGTGATTAGGGGCTAGGGGGAGGTGGGGTGCTGCCTGAGAGGAGGCTTTTGGGGGTGAGTGTTCCTGATGAGGGGGCTATGGGAGGTGAGTGCTCCCTGATGAGGAGGCTATGGGAGGTGAGTGCTCCCTGAGGGGGGGGTAGGGGGAGGTGAGTGTTTCCCCTGATGAGAGGTTTTGGGGGTGAGTGCTGTGATTAGGGGGGCCCTATGGGAGGTGGGGTTCCCTCCCAAAATGGGGAGGTATGGGGGGGTGAGTGCTCCCTGATGGGGTGGGAATGGGAGGGAGTGCTCCCTGATTGGAGGCAGGGGAGGTGAGTGCTGCCTGATTAGGGGGCTATGGGATTTGAGGTTGTGAGGAGGCTTTTGGGAGGTAAAGTGCGGGCCTGATGAACTATGGGAGGTTGAGGGGCCCCCCTGATGAGGAGCTATGGAGGGGGGGAAATTTGTCCCTGATAAAGGGGGCCCAATGGGGGGTTGTTGTCCCTGGGGGGGGGGCAAATGGGAGGTGGGGGCTGCCGATGGGGAAAGGCTTTTGGAGGTGAGCGCGGGCCTAAAGAGGGGGCTTTTGGGAGGTGAGTGTTTGCTTAAAGGGGGGCTATGGGGGGTGAGTGCTGCCTGATGAGGAGGCTATGGGAGGTGAGTGCTGCATGAGGGGGCTTTGGGAGGTGAGTGCTCCCTGATGAGGAGGTATGGGGGTGAGTGTCCCTGATGAGGAGGAAAGGGAAAGGTAAAGGCCCTGTTGGGGGGCCAAGGGGGAAAGGTGACGCTGCCTGATGGGGAGGTAGGGGGAGGGAGGGGAGCGTGCCTGATGAGGGGGCATGGGGGGTTAGGTTTGGCCTGATGGGGGAGTTTTGGGGGTTTAGGTCTGAGGGGGGGGGCAAATGGGGGGGTTGAAAATTGTTAAAGGGGGCCTTGCAATTTGCATTTTCTATCAAAATTATATAAAAGTCACTTCCGGGCTGAAATTTTTCTGATATCACACTCCATACTCCAATCACATTCGGAGCTGTATTTTCCCCTTTAGGGGGAATTTGGGGTTAATTAATTCATTCATGAGGGAAAATTACCTTTAAAACTCCCCGGTACATCCAAGTTTGCATTTTCACTTTATAGGTGGAGGATTGATTTTTATCAGTCTTGATTGATCTCACACTTTATACCAATAAGTCACATTTTTGGGCTGCATATTCTGATATAAATTTTATACCCCCCATCACTTTTGGATTTTAAATTTTCTGAAAACAGATTTTAAAACCCCACCCCATCCAAAGTTTAATTTTCACTTCTAGTTTCCTGAGTGCAGTGCGCTCAGGGAGCTTAAATTACAATTTAAAGAAATATGCTGTAGAAAAGTCTGGCACCCAGCAGAATTGTAACTGCAGCTTTGGAGGGAAATTGGAGTTTCAATGACTTTTACTCATGAGGGAGAAAAAAAAATTTTAAAACTAAGTAAATTATATGTAAATTCCATAAAAAATTAAGGCACCCTGAACATGAAGTGGGCGTGTCCCCCTCATTATAATAAGGGTCTTTTATTTTGTAGAAGTAAATTTTAATTTTTTTTTTTTAATTCCTAAAATTATTTTTTTTAGATAAGAGCCGCCCCCGGGTCCATTCACTGCAGGAGACCAGTTCCTATAATATTTGGATGATTGTTTGTATTCCCAGTCGCCCCCCCCTTTTCTGGGCTTTCCTGTGCTCGGACCCGAGCCCTTTGGGGCAGGGGGTTGGACTGTCTCGTGTTTTCAGACCATAAAACCCTCCTCCCTGCAATTTCCAAGGAAATCTTAAGGAGTTTTGCAAATAATAATTTCCATCACAGAAATTTAGGAGCCAAAAAAAAAAAAAAAGCAAACAAGGGAGCGGAAATGTCATCTTATATGACAGTCGTGTAATAGAAGTGGTTGGCAGAGCAAGAGCTGACTAATACCGCCAAACAGTGTGCAAATGGTAACGCTACATATTGACCAACCAGCAAGGGGGAGTTTAGGTCTGTCTACATAGGAATACGGACATATAATATAACATAAGCTTACATAGGAGTGACTGCGGACGGCATACGTTTCATAAAAACACCGCCATATAGTGCACAACCAACACTGCCTAAAAGCTCTCACATAATTATACAGTATCCAAGTCATACTACCACTGTGTAAAGTACACTATTATACAGTGCCCCGATATTACCAGCATAGAATAGTCTACTACCTTACCTAAATAATACCGCCATACTGTGCCCAACCAATGCTGCCTAACAGCTCTCACATAATTATACAGTATCCAAGTAATATCACCAGTGTGTAAAGTACAGTGCCCCGATATTACCAGCATAGAATAGTCTCCTACCTTACCAAAATAATACCTCCATATAGTGCCCAACCAATGCTGCCTAACAGCTCTCACATAATTATACAGTATCCAAGTCATACCACCAGTGTGTAATGTACACTATTATACAGTGCCCCGATATTACCAGCATAGAATAGTCTCCTACCTTACCTAATAATACCGCCAAACTGTGCCCAACCAATGCTGCCTAACAGCTCTCACATAATTATACAGTATCCAAGTCATACTACCACTGTGTAAAGTACACTATTATACAGTGCCCCGATATTACCAGCATAGAATAGTCTACTACCTTACCTAATAATACCGCCAAACTGTGCCCAACCAATGCTGCCTAACGGCTCTCACATAATTATACAGTATCCAAGTCATACTACCAGTGTGTAATGTACACTATTATACAGTGCCCCGATATTACCAGCATAGAATAGTCTCCTACCTTACCTAATAATACCGCCAAACTGTGCCCAACCAATGCTGCCTAACAGCTCTCACATAATTATACAGTATCCAAGTCATACTACCACTGTGTAAAGTACACTATTATACAGTGCCCCGATATTACCAGCATAGAATAGTCTCCTACCTTACCTAAATAATACTGCTATACTGTGCCCAGATATTATATAACAATGGGCAGGAAACAGGCCCATAGTAATTATACCACCCTACTCCGCTATATAGTGCCTAACCAAAGCTGCCTAACAGTTCTCACATAGTTATACAATATCCAAATAATACAACAAGCGTGCACAAGACACGATCATACAACATTCCAGCGTTATCACTTACCTAATTAATACTGCCATACTTTACCCAGATATTATATAATGATGAGCAGGAAAGATGCCCATAGTAATCATATCACCTTACACTGCCACAGAGTGTCCAGCATATGCCGTCTAAAGGTTTCTCAATTATACAGTATCCAAGTAACACAACCAGTGTGCAAATGATACTATTATAATGTCCCCAGTTTTGCCGTCACATAATAGTCTCCTACCTTAAGTAAATAATACCGCCATACTGTAATCAAACATTATATAATGAGGAGGAAGAAAGATACCTGTAATAATCATAGCGCCCTACACCACCATATAGTGCCCAACAAATGCTGCCTAATAGTTCTCACATAGTTATACCAAATCCAAATAACACTGCCAGTGTGGAACGTACACTATCATACAGCTCCGCCAGTATTACCACTTACCTAAATAATACCGCCATACTGTAGCCAGATATTCTATAATGATGAGCAGGAAAGATGCCTGTCATAATCATACTACCCTACTCCGTCATATCGTGGCCAATAAATGCTGACTAATAGTTCTCACATAGTTATACTGAATCCAGATAACACTGCCAGTCAGAGGCGTAACTTCAAGCTCTTGGGCCCTAGTGCAAAAAGTGAAATGGGGGCTCCATTTGGTGTCTTATGTGGCAGGAGGGCTTTTGGGCCCCCTCAGGCTGCAGGGCCCGGTAGCAACTGCTACCGCTGCACCCCCTGTAGCTACGCCCCTGCTGCCAGTGTGTTAAAGGGGATTTGCCACCAGACCAAGTACTGACCTCCGTTCAGTATGAGAGCAAGATGTCAACAAATCACGCTGAGTCATGAAGCTGCAGGGGAGAGAGGGAGAGGGGAGGGGGGAGTGAGGAATCCAAAGGGAGCGTCTCAAAACTTAAGTGAACTAATAAACAGTACAACAGTGGATTCAATACAGCAAGACACAGAGCCTCAGACGGCACTGTCAGGAGAAACCTTATCTGCTAAGCAGCTAATGTAATGTACACAAATCACGCAGCAAGAGACAGAGACTGCACACAGACAACACACAGCCAGAGCACAGAGCCTGCATAGGATCCTGTGACATGTTTCACTCAAATAATCAAACTAATACTTGAATTCTGTATACAAAAGAAACACCTATTCTAAACAGCAGATTGAAAGCTTCTTCAATCAGATAAAGCAGGGATTCTAATAACACTATCAGCTAGTTATTCTGTATACAAAAGAAAACATATTGCTACCCGGTGCCTTAAAAGACCATTCATTCTGCCTGTCATCAGATAAGAAGCGCAGCCTTTCAGCTCCTGGGTCCTGACTAGGGGAAGCTTTGTGGTAACCAAGGGGGGTTGAGAAATGCTGTAGCTCTCAGAGTTTTCACTTTTTTTTAATCACATATATTTAGAAAAGTGATTTTGGAGGTTCCCACGTCAACATTACAAGGTGGCAAAACCCCTTTAAGTACACTATCATACAGCTCCGCCAGTATCACCACTTACCTAAATAATATCGCCAAACTGTAGCCAGATATTCTATAATGATGAGCAGGAAAGATGCCTGTAATAATCATACCACCCTACACTGCCATACGTTGCCCAACAAATGCTGCCTAACAATTCTGAAATAGTTAAACCATATCCAGATAACACTTCCAGTGTGGAAAGTACACACACAGCTCCGCCAGTATTACCACTTACCTAAATAATACCGCCATACTGTAGCCAGATATTCTATAATGATGAGCCCAAAGCAATCATTCCGCCCTGCAGGGCCATATAGTATCCAGCAAAAGGCTGTCTAAGGGGACGTCCACACGCACTATTTTCGGCACAGACCTTCCCCCTTCAGAAACGATGCGGACGCCTGAGCCCGATTCCTGCCTCTATGTTTAAGTACTTGTCAAAATACTTGCGTAAGTATGAGCGACTAAAGTCAATTGACCGCACATTTAAAAATTGATGCAAAAGGAAATATTTATTATGATCCACAGGCTCCAAGTGTGTAACAAATGTAGGTGACTTTACATAACGTTTCGGTCAAGAGACCTTTGTCAAATAGTCACAAGACGTAGACATAGAGGAAAGAATGGACGGGCCGCAGCCCAGTGGAAGAAGGAGCCGTCCCATAGGGAAATAAACGCTTCTAATAATAAATATAGGCACTCCCATTAGTAATATGAAGTCGGCAGTTAAAGACAGGTTCCCCTTTACCAGTCCAGACTTAAAGGGGTTTTGCCACGATCTCATTTCATAGCTCCTGCATCCAGTTCTTCAGCTCTGTGCGCTCAGAAGGAGGCGTTTGTGATTTGTTTGAATTGCATATCATGTGACCCAGCAGGATGACATCACCCGGCCTTTCCTCTCTGTAGTCTGTTTATGTAAAGAGCTGTGAGTAGCTACAATGTAGCTCAGAGTAAAGTTTTTGCCTCACAGCACAAGGGTCCTAGATTCAAATCCCTGTAGGAATTTGCACTGTTTGACTAATTACTAAGGAGTACAGAGGACAGGAGTGGAGTGACAGCACCTGGAGTTGAACACTCGCTCAGCAGTGAGTGTGTGTGATTACTAAGGAGTACAGAGGACGGGAGTAGAATGACAGCACCTGGGGTTTGAACACTCGCTCGGCAGTGAGTGTGTGTGATTACTAAGGAGTACAGAGGACAGGAGTAGCATGACAGCACCTGGGGTTGAATACTCGCTCAGCAGTGAGTGTGTGAGATTACTAAGGAATACAGAGGACAGGAGTAGCATGACAGCACCTGGGGTTGAACACTTGCTCAGTAGTGAGTGTGTGTGATTACTAAGGAGTACAGAGGACAGGAGTGCATGCAGCACCTGGGGGTTTAA
>JAODAL010077721.1:0-13170 GCA_025379985.1 Phyllomedusa bahiana | reverse complement strand
CACTCAACTGTTGTTTTTAAAAAGCCCCCCCCCTGCTTACCCACCCCCGGCAAATGACCGAGCTGACTGTTGAAAAGCCCACACCCCTTTATTAGAGGGAACAGCCCCCGCACTGACTGCAGAGCTGATCTGTATCTGATAAGACCCAGCAGCTCCTGTAGTTACGGTAGGATCCCCCCATGACTGCAAAACTGATCTGTATCTGATAAGACCCAGCAGCCCTGCAGTTACAGAGGATACAGCCCCACACTGACTGCAGAGCTGATCGTATCTAAATAAGCCCCAGCAGCTCCTGCAGTTAAAAGGTGGATACAGCCCCCGGCACTGACTGCAGAGCTGATCTGTATCTGATAAGACCCAGCAACTCCTGCAGTTACAGGGAGGATACAGCCCCGCATGACTGCAAGAACTGATCTGTATCTGATAAGACCCAGCAGCTCCTGCAGTTACAGGGAGGATACAGCCCCGGCACTGACTGCACAGCTGATCTTATCTGAAAGAGACCCAGCAGCTCCTGCAGTTACACGGAGGATACAGCCCCCGGCACTGACTGCAGAGCTGATCTGTATCTGATAATACCCAGCAGCTCCTGCAGTTACTGGGGGGATACCGCCCCCGGCACTGACTGCAGAGCTGATCTGTATCTGATAAGACCCAGCAGCTCCTGCAGTTACTGGGAGGATACAGCCCCCGGCACTGACTGCAGAGCTGATCTGTATCTGATAAGACCCAGCAGCTCCTGCAGTTACTGGGAGGATACAGCCCCCGGCACTGACTGCAGAGCTGATCTGTATCTGATAAGACCCAGCAGCTCCTGCAGTTACAGGGAGGATACAGCCCCCGGCACTGACTGCAGAGCTGATCTGTATCTGATAAGACCCAGCAAAACCTGCACTAAATGGAGGATACAGCCCCCGGCACTGACTGCAGAGCTGATCTGTATCTGATAAGACCCAGCAGCTCCTGCAGTTACAGGGTGAAGCCACAGGCACTGACTGCAGAGCTGATCTGTATCTGATAAGACCCAGCAGCTCCTGCAGTTACAGGAGGATACAGCCCCCGGCACTGACTGCAGAGCTGATCTGTATCTGATAAGACCCAGCAGCTCCTGCAGTTACTGAGCCCCGGTGATCACATGACTGCAGAGCTGATCTGTATCTGATAAGACCCAGCAGCTCCTGCAGTTACAGGGAGGATACAGCCCCCGGCACTGACTGCAGAGCTGATCTGTATCTGATAAGACCCAGCAGCTCCTGCAGCTACCAAGCCCTGGCGGTCACTTGACAGCTGGCATTAGGGAGGCAGAAAACCGTAAGATTCCCTGCTAATTTGTATATACAGGGCTCAAAGATCGGGAAGGCAGGGACAATAATAATCCATCCCTGCTTTATCGCAGGTGACCCCGGCTGCCGTTGACAGCCAGCTCTCCACTCCCACAGCTGCACAATTAGGGCGACATGTATGAACTGGGCTGTGCCATTTTTTTGCCGTGCTTTGAGAGGAACAAACTGTCCTATCCCTGTTCTATAGATGTATGAACCATTGTACACAAACACTTGGTGCAATCTGCACCAGACACGACACTTTTGAATGCCATAGATGCTGAGGAGTGTTGTGCCAAAAATGTGCCAAAGTTTGGAGCAAAACTGTAGTACAAATCCACACCAGCTTCAAAGTGGTGAGGCTGAGACACAGGGAAGGGGACACATTTATAAAGTGCTGTGAGACGTTCATTCAGTCTGTTGCATCGTAAACTACTACAAACAGAGGTAGAACTGGCGAGTTGGCAACAGGGTTCATGCATGTGCGCCCTAGTGTACAGCTGCAAACTCTGCAAGGCTTTCCAGGATGTCCATGCAGAATTAGATGCCGAGCATCCGAATCTTTATAGTCAAAGAAAAAGACCACATAAGTAATGAGATATATTGCACAATGCTGACCGATACTGGTGGACGCCGAAAAACTACAAGCCAAACAGGGAAGTACAGCAGCAGTGACAAAATATCAATACGAAGACTCCCGTCTAGATGATTCAGCAAGAGGACAGCGGGTGGATGATGACCTGACTGGTGGAGATACAATGCGAGATGAGAGAGTTGAGGTACGGCCAAACGATGAGAAAAATTCCCTTGTTGGATTCTCATCAGATCCCACCATTGAAAACGGCGTCGGATCAGGTGGTTTTCAATGAGAATTTCACGTGAAGTTTAGGTCAGTTTTTCCGTCTCTTTCATCTCTATGAGGTTTTGGATGCGGATCCGACAAACAAATATTTTGGATGAGTTTTTTGATGTGGAATCCGATGGAAGATTGAACATGTTATACGTTTTTTAATGTAAATTCATACGACGTAATTGCGGCACACATTTCGCCGCATATTTGCACTTTAATACGGGTGAAATGCGCGCCACAATTATAGTACTTCATAGCTCTCATAGAGCTTGCATAGAGAGCTATGAATTAAGCGTCATCTCCCCCGGTGTACAATCCTATCGTAGTGTACTCCGGGGTAGAGAAGTGACAGGTCACTTCTTCGTGGCGCTTACGCGCTGCTGATAGTGAGAGTGAATGGGGCCGGCCCCTCTGTCCTTGGCAGTATGCGCTGATCAGCACGTACTTCCAAAACACACGGCGCATACAGTACCCGCCCCTGTAAGCCGTGTGAACATACCCTGACGCTAAAAAACTGACTGAGAATGTACGCGTTGTATGAACTTCAGTGCTTATTTTCTATTGAGGTCTCTGGGGATGGGTTTTATTTTTGGTGGATTCCTACTTAAAAAACTCGTTGTGTGGACGAGCCCTAGTAGTGATAACTGACTCTAGATAACTGTCCTTAATTCTTACCCAAAGCTAAAGCCCTATGGATTCCCCTAACACCTTAACCTTTACCTCTAAAACTGACCCTAAAGCTGTCCCTCAAAAATGATAAAACTACAGTTATATGTTATTACTAATGTTTTACACCTCATATGGGGTTCTTGGCCTCCGCCTCATAGGGGTTTTTACCTTCTTCTGGATCAACACTGTAGGGTTATAGAATGGACTTGATAAAACTACTGCGCTACGTAACTACTAATGTTTTGCACCTTATATGTTGGAATTGTCGTCCGCCTCATGGCGATTTTTGCCTTCTTCTGGATCAAGACTGTAGGGTTATAGAATGGACTCTATCGAATTACTGTACTATAAGAAAAATCACTGCCAAAAAATGAGTCCATTGGAAATATAGATGTCTTTGTTTGACCCCTCAACATGTATAATGTGTATGAGATAGGGGTCAAGGGGTGGAGCGTGGGGGACTTCCACTCCCTATATTAGACTCCTTGATGACTGGGCCGTTTAGGCTACTATTTCCCTGTCATACACAGGTTGCTCCTGTTATATACAGGTTTTCTCGTCCGATTTTGTATTTATCTCACAATGGTGTAAGTTTGTTTTGCTTTGGCTTTCCCGCTGACGAGTCCAGTGTATGGGCGAAACGTATAAGGGTTTCTTCACTTTTTTGTTTTTCACAGGGTAAGGGATAGAATTAGGGTGAGGTTATGGTCATTTTTGTGGGGTCGCCCCTGTCGGGGCATTAACTTCGAAAGGGGAATCTCTTTTAGGGCTTTTTTGTAGGGCGAATTATGTACATTTTTTTAATTTGTTATGTTGGAGATCTGGTTTATATGGTTTCATCTTGGTCCCTTTTTGAAGGACAGTTTTCGAATGAAAAAGGTGATCTTGCCTGGGGGGGGAACCAATTTATATGCCCCTTTTACTGTCTATGTTTTTAAAAGGGTTGTTCCCACAGGGTTTCAAAGGAATGCATGAAAAAAATTTCTCTGCCCTTTCCCGGGGTTCAGACTAATTTGAAAAGCCCCGGCTTGTACGCATAAGCTCTTTCTTTAGTGCTAATTAGATTAGTTAGCTTCTCAAACTATGGAAGGACTTTTTTCTGATCCCCAAAACAAAAGCCCCAAAAAACAGTTTGTTTTTTTACATAAATAAGCTTTTTTTTCTGTCTGGCGCACAGGAAATGCTGACATGCTGACTGTGTGATGACCATCTTGTTATTATTTAACAAAAGCCCTGGGGGTTGTTTACAGGTCGTATGAGGGAACTGAAAAAGCCTAAGGGAAAATTATTGTATCCTTTAGGGAAAAAGAGAACAATGAATAATTTGGAAATGTCTTTATTTTGTGTTCCCTACAATTTGAAAGCTATTCTTTGTAGCGAGACAACCCCTTTAATTATTTGTGTGTCCAAGGAGGTTTTTTTTGTAATTATTTAATATTACTTAATAAAAGTTAAGTTTTAGGATTATTTCCTCTGTTGGGCCTCCTCATTGTTTGGCAGTGATTTTTGGTATATTTATGAGTATTTAATTTACTTGAAATGTGATGTCGCAAAATACTGTAGCGTGAATACTAATGTTTTCACCTTTATGGTGTAATTGGCCACCGCCTCATAGGCTTTTTTTTGCCTTCTTCTGGATCAACACTGCAGGGTTATAGGATGGACTGGATAAAACTACTGTAGCGTGTAACCACTAATGTTTTGCACCTTATATGTTGTAATTGGCCTCCACCTCATAGGCTTTTTTGGCCTTCTTCTGGATCTACACTGTAGGGATATGGGATGGACTCAATGAAACTACTGTAGCGTGTAACCACTAATGTTTTGCACCTTATATGTTGTAATTGGCCTCCACCTCATAAGCTTTTTTTGGCTTCTTCGGACTCCTGAGGGATAGGGATGGACTCAATGAAACTACTGAAAGGTGAAACCCCACAATGTTTTGCCTTATATTTTGTAATTGGCCCCCACCTAAAAGTTTTTTGGCTTTTCTGGATCTACATTTGGGGGGATTGGGAGGCTCAATAAAAACTATTGCGGTAACCACAATGTTTTGCACCTTTGTGTATGTTGTAATTGGCCCTCTCCCTGTGACGGATTTTTGCCTTTTTTGGGGGATAAACAATAAAGGGCTATAGGATTGACTCAGTGAAACTAATGTACTACGTAACTGCTAATATTGTGCACTTTATATGGTATAATTGGCCTCCGCCTCAAGGCAGTTTTTGCCTTCTTCTGGATCAACACTGTAGGGTTATAGATTTGGGCTCGATGGTCTGTGTCTTTTTCCACTTTTACTTTTTAATATGAATTTGACCTCCTGAACAAAATCTATGGGGGGGTTTACAGACGGGATAACCCCAAAAGGGATATTTGAGGTTTTTATAAAATGTTTAGATACCGTATGAATTATTCCATTGCAAAGTTAATTTCTGCATTTAAAAACCCGCGAAAACCAACTTTGTAGGGTTTTATACATTTGTATGAAATGATCTTTAAAAAACACTCGATGTAGGTCCCCCCGACCGCCAGGGAAATCAAAGAGCAGCGTCATATAATTGTTCCTGTTAGAAAATGCGGTTGATGTGTTTGCTTTTTGTTTTTGCTTCTGGGTTTCCCTGGGAAATCCACGTAAAACCCTTTTGGTGCGGGAGCACACTGGGGTTTAATCGGCCTCCTGGATGTGAACATACGAGATTTATTTCATTTATGTCATAAGGAATAAACCTAATTTGGAACAAGGTGTTTATTCACTTTAAAGAAACCAAAAAAAAAGAAAAATTGAAAAAAATGGTCAAAAATACACAAAAATTTACAAGTTTATTCAATTGAAGAAGTGCAAAGCATAAAAACAATCAAGAACATCAATCAAGACAAGAGGGGCTGTAAAAAAAACACACCTGACCCATCCAAAGAGCAATAGAGGAAGTCTACAAATATTCCATGCACTCAATGGGCACATATATGATGTATTGCTATGGGTCGGATTGGTTTTCTATTTGCTCTGATTGGTTGTTATGAGCTTGATTGGTTGCTATGGGTCTGATTGGTGGTATGAGCACTGATTGGTTGTATGGGCTCTGATTGGTTGTTATGAGCTCTGATTGGTTGCTATGGGCTCTGATTGGTGGTATGAGCATGATTGGTTGCTATGGGCTTGATTGGTTGCTATGAGCTCTGATTGATTGCTATGGGCTCTTATTGGTTGCTATCAGCTCTGATTGGTTTGTATGAGCACTGATTGGTTGCTATGGACTCTGGTTGCTATGAGCTCTGATTGTTAACTATGAGCTCTGATTAGTTGCTATGGGCTCTGATTGGTGGTTATGAGCTCTAATTGGTTGCTATCAGCTCTGATTGGTTGCTATGAGCTCTAATTGGTTGCTATCAGCTCTGATTGGTTGCTATGAGCTGTTATGGGTTGCTATGGGCTCTTATTGGTTGCTATTAGCTCTGATTGGTTGTTATGGGCTCTGACTGGTTGCTATGCACTCTGATTGGTAGCTGTAAGCACTGATTGGTTGCTATGGGCTCTGATTGGTTGCTATGAGCTCTGATTGGTTGCTATGGGCTCTGATTGGTGGTTATGAGCTCTAATTGGTTGCTATCAGCTCTGATTGGTTGCTATGAGCTTTTATTGGTTGCTATGGGGTCTGATTGGTTAATATGAGCTCTGATTGGTTGCTATGGGCTCTGATTGGTTGCTATGGGCTCTGGTTACTATGGGCTCTGATTGGTTTTTATGGGCTCTGATTGGTTGCTATGGGGTCTGATTGGTTAATATGAGCTCTGATTGGTTGCTATGGGCTCTGATTGGTTGCTATGAGCGCTGATTGGTTACTATGGGCTCTGATTTGTTACTATGAGCTCTGATTGGTTGCTATGTGCTCTGATTTGTTGCTATGGGCTCTGATTGATTTCTATGGGCAACAAAGACAATTTTACTGCTGGACAGTTTTCATACATAAGACCCTATGACACGTGTCATGCACTGAACCACTGTCTAGTCTAACTTTACACTGTCTAAGAGTTACACAGGATTGATAAATCTGTGCCAATGTGTTAAGTACAAAATAATAGGGTAACTCGATGACCTTCAGCTTGGGAGAAGTGGAACAAAATATTTGGCAATAAATAAACAAAATATTGCACAAATAAAAATAAAAATAAAATATATATAACTAGTATGAACATCCCCCAAGAAAAGAGAAGAATCAAGATCTGAGGCTCCGTCCACACGACGAGTATTTCAAGACGGAAAGCAGGCAGATTCCAGCTTGAAATACCCGTCTAAAACCAAAAATAATTCATCCCCATTGACATTCATAGAAAGTGTGTCTTGTAGTTTATACAACGTGTCTTTTCTCAGTCAGAGCAAAAAAACTAATTATTGAGATCAATGGGGAAGGGTAAAAACCTTGTGCAAAACGCGTCAAAAACATTTCTATGACACTTTGGACGTGGGTCGTGCCCAAAACCCCAGAGAGGTGAATGGGACTCGTTTATGACTTTAAAGGGGTTGTCTCGCTACAATGATTGGTTTTAATTAAAAGATCTTTAAAAAGCAAGCAGCTTTGAATATATGTTCATTACAAATGTCCTACTGATTTTGAGCTATCCCTGTTAGTAGTACTCATCAGCTTCTCAAATCTCTATAGCAGCGACCTGTTGATCCTTATCTCACTGGCTGTCAGGTCCTGTATGACTCATCACCTTCAGAATACAGATCTGAGCAGAGAGCCTTTTTTGTAGTGGAGGGGGGGGGAAGGCTCTGGGCTTCTGTGCCCCTGCTGCCTGGATTAACCCCTGTGTGTGCCTGCTCCTTCCTGTTCTCTACACAGATTGGGGAAAAGCAGGATTAGGCTGATCAATAGATGTGACAGCAGTGCCCCTGTGTTTTTACAAATAATCATGATGGTGTCTGTGGAGCTGTCACTATACTAATAGAACAGATTCAGGCATGTAAAGGGGTTCCTGCTGTGCTGTACTAGTGAACATCCTAAATATAGTAAAAAACTTCACAGCTGCCCTGTGTCTGTCTGACAGGGTTTTGTGTTGCGGGAGATGTGGAGATATTTTAAGCTAAGAAGGGGGTTAAAGGAACACTTGCATTCCCCTGCTTTTGCTATTGGGCATTTCACACTTAACTCAAAATTTCGCCCCGCAAAGCCTAGGCAGGCACACACAGGGTTAACTCTGGCAGCAAACCCCTCCCCCTTTGCTGTTTTGAAGTTATGGAGGAGAGCTGCTGTGTGCGGAGGGGGGGGGGGAAGAGGGAGAGAAGGGGGCGACCAAGAAGCACGCCTTAAATTTTCAAAGCCAGGTCACGGACAGTGAAAGTTTAATGAGAAACCCTTTAAATAGGCGGAAAAAAAGGGCCTAATCACGTGAAACTGCGTCGTCCGATAAAAATCAGCGCAAAATTTAAAAACATCATCTGGACAAAAATTTATAAATTCCCCAAAAAATAAAACCCAATACAGGTTCAAAACGAACAGTATGAGCTGAAACTGATGACCCCAGATCGTGAAAGAAATGGGAATCACCAGCTTCTTTCACTAAACCCCAGTTGATGAGATGGCGACCGCCCATTGACTATTTATGTCGGACACTGACGAAAACCTGCAAAAAAAATTTGTAAAAACACCCGCAGAGTGCGCGGCTGCAGACGCTGTACAGCCACAGGGTGGGAGCTGGCGGCAGCGCAGGGGCCCCTGGGGGATGGATTATTAGGTCCCTGCCTTCCGATGTGTTGTACGCAGGCCCCCGGGGCCCAGTAGTTGCAGATGCGTGGATTTATTCCAACCGCGGTTAGTGAAAGCAGATTTTTTTCTTTTCCCAGTTTTCCGGGCTGTTTTCAATGAGATAAAAGGGTGAGTCATACACAGGTCAGAGGTCAGTCAGTGTCTGTGCTGCCAGACAGTAAAAGCTTGATTTATTCAAGTAAACGAATTTTAATTAGGGCTTTTTTTTTGGGGGTGATAAGAAGCCCTTTGTAGTTTTAGAAGCTAATTAATCTAATTAGATCTGAAAAACACGGGAGCTTTTTGCTGTACAAGACGGGTTATGCAAAATTTGTCTGAACCAGGAAGTGACAGAGAATTTTTTTCATGATTTTTGAAACCCTGTGGGGGGAAATCCTTTAATTTTATGGGAAAAAAAATGTAATGTAAAAATTTAAAATAAGATTAGGTGTCAGGAAAAAAGACAAAAAATTAGACGAAAAAAATAGTTGCAGATTGAACAAAGGAAAGAAAAGAGGGGGCGGGGAACCCCCTTTGTACAGTGCAAAAGGTTCCCCGAAATTAAGCCGTCTCAGGATAAATATTTCCAGAACCCCTGCTCTTTCTGGGACACGTTGTTTAAACCCCTCACCATACAATGTCCAGAACCGCTGATCTGCGACAGATGGGGTTGGTGAAAGATGCAACCAAATATCAAGAACATTTATGGGGTATTCCCTGATTGGTGGTCTATAGGCCCCTTTTACAGTACAGTGCGGGATCATGTCCGTTGCTTTACTGTATTAGTGGGGGCAGCGTGATTGGTGGTTTATAAAGGCCCTTACAGACAGTGCGGTATAATGTCCCGTACTGCTTTACTGTATTAGTGAGGGGCTGCAGTGATTTGGGGGTTTATAGCGCTCTATAGTTACAGTGCGGGTACTCATGTCTGTATGCTTTACATGTATTAGTGAGGTGCATGTAGTGGGTTTGGCTGCTATAGCGTCTCCCCCTTTAAGGGGGGTATAATGTTGTATGCTTTACTGTTTAGTGAGGGGATGAGTGATTGGTTATAGATCTCTCAGTACGTGCGGTATACATGTCTTGTATGCTTTACAGTTTAGTGGGTACATGAGTGATTGGTGGCATAGCGTTTTCCTTAAATACAGTGCGGGACTTCATGTCCTGTACTTTCTCTTAATGTATTAGTGAGGTGCATGCAGTGATTGGTGGTCTTAGCCCCCCCTTTCATTACAGTGCGGTATACATGCCCTGATGTTTTCATGTGTTAGTGAGGTGAAAGTAGTGAATGGCAAATTTTAGGCCTCCCTACAGTACAGTGTGGTATTACATGTCTGTATGCCCTTTTCATGTATTGTGAGGGGCATGCAGCCCCGGGGTCTCGTAGCCCCGGGGTGTCTGTTATTAAGTGCTGTCAGGGGACGAGTGTTACTAACAGCAGTGTGTCATACTGAACGTATGAAAATTTAATATATTAGCATCAATAGTTGCGGGTGTGCAATCATTTCGAGTAAAACAAAGATAAAAATTGTTTAGGTTTTAAAAAAAAGGGGAAAAAAAATTAATTTTAAAAAAAGTAAATACACTTTCAGTAAAAAACAATTATAGCACAAAAGGCGACATGGATGAAGGGGCTGGGCAAAAAGTCTGGTCCCCTTTTACCCCGAAAAAAGTAGCCCAGTTTGCTATATTTGAAAACAGGGCACCCGTATCATTTTGCAATGCCCCCTGTTTCAGGGGGCGGGAGGGTGCATGGAACGTAAGGTTGTTCACACAGCTTAAATGGGACTATTTCAGTGCGCAAATTTACGGCTGGAACCCATCCCAGTATTAGGTAACCCACAGTTTCTAGAGAATAGGATTAGTCTCTCTCCTTCGGCGAATCGACATTGTGAATCCCAGCGGTGTTACGCGCGTGGTAATGAAAGTTAGGGGCCGGCAAAGTCCCGGGCCCCCCCCGCTCCCGCGCCGCTCCCCCCCCCCCCCCCGGGCCCACGGGGTAATTGCGGGGCATAATTAGCCCCGAAATAAGTGTGTGAACTAGCTAAGAAGTGCATTTTGCTTAGTGCGGCAAATCCGGGCCCCATTTTTGCGGGAAAACAGGGAGAGCACTTTACAAGGGTTTACCTGACCCCAAAGTGTTGCTTTGTACTGAAAGCGTAAATCTTTGACCAGCAGCGAACGGTTCAATTGGGTTTGATTCTACAGACTAATGGGGGCCCAAAAAAATTGGTTTTGGGAGCAAAAACATCTGTGCCCAAATATATTAAGTATCACCGACCATAATAGCACACCCAAATTTTAAAGGTTTGAGGTAAAAATATAATTGTGCAAAAAAAAAGGCAAAGAGAAAATTTGTTTCTATATATATATATTTTTATATAATATTATAAAATTATATATATAAAATATATATATAAATATATATATTTATTTTATATATATTATTATATTATATACATATATATATATATATATATTATATAATTTACGTTTTTTTTTTTCAAAATTCGCAATTTTTTCCTCAAACAACAGCAAAACCAGTTTCCATTAAAATAACCCCCCAGAAGCGCATATGAAAAATTAAAAAGTTGATGTGAAAAGAGAGGCGAAAATAAAAAAAATGTAGCGATTTTTATGTTAAAATCTTGCAAAAAAAGTCACTTTGTATTGTCCTTAACGTGTCGACCTATCCTAGATCCCCCCCTTTTTAGGGCGCATCAGTCCCCAGGACTTATAGTCGACTGTCCAATCTCTCCTTTATAGGCTTTCCAGCACTGGTTGCTTAGTACAGATGTTTAAGTCCTGATAGGTGCCCGCGCTGGGTTTAAAAGCTAAAACCCGTTCAACTCTTTCCGATAGGCTGCCAGGTGGGTTAGCTACAGCCTTTTCCTTTCCTGGGTAGGCGCCAGCATGGTTGTATAGACAGACTTTTTCCTTTTCCCGATAGGCTGCAGCATGGTTGTATAGCTACAGAATGTTTTATCTTATATAGGTGCCGCACTGGTTGCTATGCTACAGACTTTCAATCTTCCTGATAGGTGCCAGCAGGTTGCTTTTGCTACAGACCTGTTCAAATTTTCTATGGCTGCCAGGCTGGTTGCTATAGTACGCCTGTTCAAACTTCCTGATGGTGCCAGATGGTTGTAAGTTACAGACCCGTTTCTTTCCCGTGGGTGCCCGTGGGTTGCTATAGTACAACCCGTTCTCTTCTCTGATAGGCTGCAGCACTGGTTGCTTAGTACAGACCTGTTTGATCTCTCATGTAGGTTTCCGCACGGGGGTATAGCTAAGACCTGTCTTCTACGAGCTAGTAGAAAGCCAATAAACACCCCCCCTAAATTTAAAAAATTAAAACCAACAAAAAGGTCTGAGGTGAGATGAATCAATTGTTTGGTTTCGGGTCCCTAAGGGTTAAAAGGAGGGGTTCCCAACTCATGGGAGAAATTGACTCTTTCATAAAACCCCAAATACTTGGGGCCCAAAAAATTTTTGGTTATAGATTAAATAGTGACAAGACTTTTATTTTGTTGTTTAAATTGTTTTTACAAGATATGGTTTGCATTTCCCCCTTTTTAACTGCTACCAGTTTTTCCCAAATTCATTGTTGGGATAAAAGTTTGACGATAGTTTCCCAAAAATATGATACTGCAACATTGTATCTAACCCCTTCTCCTTGGGGAATTTATGAAACACCGTTTTTGGGGGGGGCCCTTTTTCCCGGCCCTTGGGGGAAACTCCAGATAAAAATTGGTGGAGTTTTTTTTTCTCTCTCTGTTTTTTTACATAGATTTATTGGACAAGAAAAGAAGGAAAATTTCAAAGTGATTGAGTAAAATTTGATAAAAATAGAGCTACGGTTTGCAAGGGGAAAGGGGTTTTTCTCGTCATATCTCCACTTACCTGACGCCCCTGAAACCAGTGAAAAAAGAAATGTCTTTTTTGGATATCCCGGGGTGGATTTGGCCCTTAAATTTGTAGACCCAACACGATCCCATAATATAGAGCGGCCAAGAAGGTCACACTTATTGATCGCTTTCAAAAAAAAGCGCCGCAGGGTTACAGGATCGCACCCTTTTTTCTGAAGGGACTGATTTTATTATTTGGGTTTTTTACAAAGATGGGGGGTTTTTAAAATGGGAATTAGGTTTACGTTATTTTATCAAAGGAATGATTTACAATCTCAGTTTCAGGCCCCAGAATAAAGCGGCGCTATAAAAAGAATGCAATAAATAAAATAAAAGAAAAAAAAATTGTTTTCTCATATACCAAATATATTATATATATTTATATTAAAATTTATTATATATAATATATATTTATATATATTTATTTTATAATATATAATTTTATATAAAAAATAAAATATATATATATACAGGCCCGTCCCCGGGTTACATACGGGATTGGGGGCTGTAGGTTTGTTTTTAAAATTTAAATTTTATGTAATCGGAAAAAAGTAGATTTATTAAATGTAAATCCAAACAAAAACAATTTTTACAAATTTTTTTTTGTTCTGTGCCCCTTTTTTTGAAGATTTCACCCAATTTTTTAAACATTCATGTGGGGAGCTTTTGGGATTGGG
>JAODAL010077720.1:0-13170 GCA_025379985.1 Phyllomedusa bahiana | reverse complement strand
CTTAGGTTTAGGTTCACATGTGTTTTTGGGCAGGGGTAATTACCCCCAAATTTTTAACGCCCGTGGGGGCGGGGCGGGGGGGCCCCGGCACCTCGCCGGCCCCTAGACTTTTTTTTAAACCAACGCGCATATACGCCGCTAAAATTTCCCAATGTCCCTTTTTCCCCCCACCACGGGGGTTTGCCGAGCAGGAGGGGAGGACTTTAACCCATAGTTTTCTAAAAAAAACGGGGATTCCCTAAAAAAACCTTGGCTTTTCCGGGCCCAAAATTTGCGCAACTCCCGGCGCGAATTTTACGGACTGAAATAGGTCCAGTTTTAAGCCGGGGAAAACATAGCCTAGGTTTTCACATGTTTCTTTTTTTACAAAAAAAACTTTATCCCAAAACCCCTTTACCCAAAGTGTGGTGCGTGTTTTGGATACATTTTCGGGAAACCCGGCCAACAAAAATTTTTTTAAATGGGGTTTGTGATGAAATAAACGGGATTAAGAATAGAAAGTCACCCTGTGATCAGTTTTTTTTTTTAAAAAACGAAATCAAAAAGCCCTTAGTAAAACACATAAACATCTGAAAAAAGTGAAAAAATTTTTTACATTGCTTTAAATTTTAAAATTCACCCCTGAAAAATTTGTTTATCTTTGGGGTCCATTTTTTGCAGTAGGGAAAAAAACCATTTTCCCAAACATGCCTTGTGAAAAAAATCCCCAAATGTATAAGTTTTTGTGTTTAAAAAAAAATATATGAAAAGATTTCGAAAAAAATAAATATATAAGAAAAAAACCCATACAGTAATTCCCTTTTTTCTGTTCATCCCAAACCCACAAAAAAAGTTTATTAAGTAAATAAAAAAACTGATATGAAACCCAAAATAATAATATAAAAAGAATCTCCCAAATTTATCCTAAAAAACAAAAAAGCCCTTAGACACTTCCCATCCCCCGAAAAAAAAAGGGTGATAGCTCCAAAAAATAATTGTGACAAAAAAAAAATTTTTATTTTTTTTTTTAAAACATTTTTAAAGGAAAATCTGAGAAAATTCCAACGTGAGGGCGTTTAAATGTAAAAAAAAAAAAAAATTGCGACCTGGGTTTTTATTTTGGCAAAAATGGGCCGGTATTTCCCTTTTTTTTTCGTTTTTTAAAATTTGACGGGTTTGTCCCTTTGATAGATACCTCTTGGCCCCAGCACAATTGCTTTTGAAGCCCCACTCCACTTTCGGGTTCTCAATTCCAAAACATGGGCGGGTCTCAGGCTCCAATGTAAGTAAAGGGAGAAAGACCCTTTTCCCGGTAAGAGGCAAAAAAAGAAAAAGTGAAAATTGAACGGTTTCCGGGGAAGTTCCGGTAAAAGGGGGGCATAAATTTGAGATCATCACTTTATTGCCCACAGCCAAAGCCCCCCAAAATTTTTTTAAATAAAATTTTCTTCACCAGAAACCCCCCTTTAAGTAGAAATAATTTTTTTTTTGGCATGCCCCATGCGACTTCCCGTTAACAACAAGAACCCTTTATTTAAAAAGAAAGTGGTCACCCAAGCTGTGAAGAACCCTTGTTTTCAGGTAGTGGGGGCCCCAAAGCTAAAGGTTTTGAAACCCCGGGGCCCCATAAACCGTTAGCACTTTCTGGGGGCCCGTCCCAGACCCCACCCAAAGCAGCCAGCACCCAAATTAGGTTACAGTACGGGCGGGGGCCAGCTTGTTTTTAAAGTGAATTTTTTTTAACGGGGATGCAGAACAGTTAACTGTCACCCTAGCTCTGTGGGTCCCCACTGACCCACAGAGCTGCCCACCCCTTTAGTTATTTTAAAAAACATTATAAAAATTGCCCCCCACGGGGCTGAGGGAAAAAGGAACTAAAAGACTGTCAGCTCGGGGGGGTTTCCAGTGTGTCCCCCCAACAGAGCGCCCCAGGGGCGTCGCTGGGCCCTTTTTTTTAAACCCGGGGGCCACAAGGCCCGGAAAAAACGGGCCTTTTGCCCCGGCCCAATGCCTTGGGGCCAAAGAGCGCCGAAAAGTCTTTTTTAGCTGTTTGTCCCCTCCCCCGGGGTTTCCTGGCAGGATTTTTAAATTTGACCCTTTAAAGGTGTAAAATTTTTTTGGGCCCTTGGTTTTTTGTTGGTTTTTTTTTTTTTATTTAAAAATTAAATTCTGGGAGAAAATTTGTCGGGGCTGTTTTTTTATTGTCCCATAAACTGCTGAGGAGTTTTAAAGGGGCCCAAGTGGGAAATTTTTGCAGAAAATTAAGTGCCCGGGAACAGAAAGTTTTTTCCCCTTAAAAAAAACAGGGAAGCATTTCACAATGAGGCCCTAAAAAAACCCTTTGTGCACCCACCCCCTTTCTGAGCAAAAATTTTAAATAAAAAGGGGCCCGGGCCCCGGAGTTCTGGGGACCCTAGCAACCCCCCTGGTCCCCAAAAGTTTTAGCTGACGGGTTTAAAAATTTTTAAAATTTTGGTAGACAGTTATTGTGGATCAAAAACCCCAAAAATTTGATTATTTCCCTAAATTCCAATAAACCCCCACCCCTAGGGGAAATTTAAAACCCCCCCCTTTTTGTCCAAAATTTTTTTTAAAAAAAAAACCCAAAAACCAAAAAAACCCCAAAATATTCCCAAGGTTTTAAAAAAAATTTGCCAGCCCCGGGCGCAACAGCAAAGGGGGCCCTTCCAAGGTCTAGAAAAGGCAGTTTTTGTTTTTGGGGGTAAAAGCAGAGCCCGTCACTCTTGGGTCCCCCCTGCCCCAACGAAAAATTTTTAAAAAAAACCCCCTTTAATTTAAAAAGCTGATGAATAAACTATGGGCTGCACTTGGGGTTGTGCCCCCCAAGGCAGTGCAGAATTTTCCCCAGAAAATAAATTCCATTCCCCAACCCCCCCTGCCCAAGCGACCAAATATGGTGGTCTCTGCTGGGGTTAGGGAAAAAAAGGGTAAATTTTTGGGCCCCTGGAAAAATTTTTATTCCCCCCAAACGAACAATTTTAAATTTATGCCCACTTTTTTAAAACTTTTTTGGGAAAAAGGTGGGGGAAAAGTCCCAAAAAAAAATTTTTTTCCCTAAAGGGGGGCGTAAAACTTTTTTGCGGGTTGGGCAAAAATAATTTTCCAAGCCCCCCCCGTTTTTGGAAACCCCAACCGTTTTTTTTACCATTTTTTTTCCCCTTTTAAAAAAGGCCAGTTTGGGACTAAAAAAGGGGGGGAAAAAAACCAAAAGTAGTGGTTCGGGAAAAGGGGGTAAGGGGAAAAAAGGAAAATCAAACCCCAAACGTAAAGGGTTGCCATTTTGTTTAAATTTTTAAAAAGTCCTTTTTTAAAGATCGTAGGGGAAACAAATTTTTTAAAAATTTTAAAAAAAAAAAAAAGGTTTTTGTCCTTTTTTTTTAAAAATTTTAGTGTAAAAATTTTCGGGGCTATTTTTGGGAAAAATTTGGGCAGATTTTTTGAATTTTTTTGGGATTTTAAAGTTTGTTATTTAAAAAAATTTTTTGGGGTGGGTTAAAAAAAAATTGAATTTAGGGGTTTTTTTCTTAATATTTTTTATTTTGCGAAATCTAAAAAGGGATTATAAACAAAAACCTATACAGTGGGGATTTCAAAAGGCATTTTTTGGAAATAGTTTTCCTACTCAAAATGGACCCAAAAGTTTACACAAATTCAGTGTGATTTTAAATTTAAAGCAATGTAAAACATATATCACTGTTCAATGTATTGTTTTACATAGGCTTTTTGATGCTTAAACAAATCTGATCACAGGACGACTTTTTCTATTCTTTAATCCGTTTTATGCATCACAAACCCCATTTAAAATATTGTTTCGTCCAAAAATGTATCCAAAACCGCACCACAATTTTGGGGATGTGTTTGGATTTTTTATGTATTGAAAAGCCATGTGACATATCCTTAGGGTATGTTCCCCGGCTTAAAACGGAAAATATTTCAGTCCTTTAATTTTGCGCCGGAGTGCGAAATTACGGGGGGAAAAAATCCAGTTATAACGGTAACCCATTCAAGAGAAAATGGGTTACGTCTCCTCCTCCTCGGCAAAAACCGCCGGGGGGAGATAAGTGCATGTAATTACTACGGCGTAATCCCCGCTGGGAATGAATTCTATGGGCCGGCGAGTGCGCCCCCCCCCCGCCCCCAGGGGTAATTGGGGCGTAATTTTTGCCCTTTCAAATACACCCAGTGTGAACCCCCTAAGGCTTTTTCACACGGCGTTTTGTGATCCGTTTTTCGGGTCCCGTTTTTTCGGGTCCGCAAAAGGATTAAAAATTTTCAGTGTGATTAAAATTGAGTTTAATGGGAAAAGCATCGGTTCCCCCCGGGAGTCACGTGCGTTTTTGAGGGCTCTCCCGCCTGCCTTTTTTGCACCGCTTTAAAAAATTTCATGTAATTCTTTTTTTTGTCACTATACTATAGAATATTACATGTGTAAACAACCGCAAAAAAATTCCAAGTGGGGCAAATTGAGAAAAAAAATAGAAGTTGTGTGTCTAGGCTGCAGGCATGGGCGTAACTATAGCCATAGCAGCCATAGTTCTACTCAGGTACAAGAAGACATAGTTCTTTTTAGTAGGGAACAATTAGTTGGTAGCATTCTGTTCTGCAGCTCTACTATGTTGGTTCCATGAAATATGGTGGTATTATTTATATGCCCTATTACCCCATAAAGTCTAAGCCCTAATTTGTGACTATAAGATCAAGCCCTTTTTTTAATATGACAAGAGACGCTTATCAGAGGATAACTTTTTTAAGTAATCACCCAGTCATGTGAATTTGAGACTGTTTTCTTGTGACACATTGTACTTTAAGTTAACAATTAATTTTTGTTAAAACAATCTTTGCATATTTGTGAAAAATATCAAAACATTGTGAAATTTTGACACAATTTGTCATTTTCAAAGTCTAAATATTTCTGCATGTGAGACAGATAGTTATACCCAACAAATTAGTAAATAACAAACATCTGCCATAAGTCTACTTTATGTTGGTATAATTTTTTAAACAATCTCTTTTTTAGGACATTAGAGGGCTATAAAATTTTGTAGCAAATTTTCACATTTTCAAGAAAATTTGTAACTGATTTTTTTAAGGACAAGCCCAGTTCTGACGTGGCTTTGAGTTAGATACCTCTATAAATGACTCAACCTAAGAAACTACACCCCTCAAGGTATTCAAAATACCAGTTTGTTAACCTTTTAGGTGTTTCACAGAAATTAAAGCAATGGAGAGGTGAAATTTCAAAATTTCACTTTTCTTGCAGTTTTTCAATTTTTATTCATTATTCACTGAACACGTAGTCGGACCAGAAAATGCAACACAATAATGATTCCCCAATTTCTGATGTTTTATAGATAACCCATATGTGACCCTAGTGAGCTATTTGACTCGACCACAAGCCTTAGAATAAGATGAGCATCTACTGGATTTTGAGGTCTCATTTTCATAAGGCTATATATTAGACACCATTCCAGGTTTACGGACACCCTAAGGTGCTAAAACTTAATAAACTCTCGAAAAAAGACCTAATTTTTGGAAAACTAACACCCCTAAGGAATATATCCAGGGGTGCAATGGGTATATCGACCCCACAGGTGTTAGACAAATTTTTTTAACATTAGGCTGTGAAAATAACAAATTAAATTTTTTTCAATGATCTGCAGTTTCAGATGAAAATGTTTAATGGCTAAAGCACCCCAAAATGTATTACACTAGTTCTTCCAAGTTTGGCAATACCCTGTATGTGGGTGAATACTGCTGTTTGGGCACATGGCAGGGTATACAAGGAAGAGAGCGCTATTTGGCTTTTGGAACACAGATTTTAGTTGATGCCATGTTGCATGTGAAAAGCCCCCAGAGTACCAGAATAGGTAAAACCTTCCAGAAGTCACCCCATTTTAGATTCAGCACCCCTCAGGGATCTCATCTAGGGGTGTATTGTTCAATTTGGGCTCACGTGTTCCACAGGTTTTTTTTTTAGCTTAGGGCCATGAAAATAAAAGTAAAAATATCTACAGTTCCACCATTCTTTTCTTGGTTTAATTTTTACAGTGTTTACCGGATAACTTTACTATGCAGCTCAGTACAATTACAATGATATAAATTTTATATAGTTTTTTTAAGGCAGGGTGAAGAAAATACAGCAGTCCTGGTAGTGTGTTTTATTTTTATTTTTTACAGCGCTCACCATGCAGTACACGTGGCATCTTATTTTTAATCTGCTGTATGATACGATTGTGTTGATACCCAATATATTTGTTCTTTAATGTTGTAGCAGTTAACAAAACAATAACATGTTTTTATTGTGTAAAACAATATTTACAGTGGATACGGAAAGTATTCAGACACCTTTTAATTTTTCACTCTTTCTTTCATTGCAGCCAATCTGTAAAACCATAAAAGTTAATATTTAGCTCAAAAAAGTACACCTGCCCCCCATTTTGAAAGAAAAAAAAAAAGAAATGTAGTTTTTTTTGCAAATTTTTAAACAAATAAAAACTGAAATACAAAGGTCAAATATCAAAATTTGCGTGACACTCATTTTTAACTTAAATGCTGTCCTTTTCCTTTCGATCCTCCTTTAATGGTTTAACTCCTTCATTAAGTCCTCGTTTTAATTAAACGATTAGACTTGATTGGGAAAAGGCCCACACCTTCTTTTAAAAACCCCCAGTCAGTCGAGCACAGAAATCAAGGGGGCTAAGAATTTTCCCAATACTCAGAGACAGAATTTAAAGGGCACAGATCAGCATATTTAAAAAATAATTTCTCAGAGCTCAATTCTTAAGAGCACATGGCCTCCATAACCCTTTAAAAAGGGCAAAGTTTGGTACAACCACAACTCTTCCTCGACCCGGCCCCTCCCAAACTAACCCTTCGTGGATAAAAGCCTTTGGGTGAAGAGTAAAAAAGAACCCAAGATCACTTGACAAGCTCAAGAGCATGGGGAAAAGGCAAAGTTCCACAAATAAACTATCACTGCAGCCCTCCACTATTTGGGGGCTTAAGGCAAGTTGCCAACGAAGCCTTCCTCAGTCAAACATATAAAGCCTCATACATTTTAAAAAAACACATGAGGGACCAGAGACTAGAGAAATAAGATCTCTGTTTTATAAATGAAACTTTAAATTTTTTGGGGTTAATTTAAACGAAAGTTGGGAAAACCAGCACTCTCATCACCCCTAATAAAATCCCCAAAAGTGAAACATTGGTGGGAACATCAGCAAAACGGGGTTTTTTTACCTCGGACAGGAGACTGATTTCAATTAAGGGAAAACTGAAGGCCAATACAAATCTTACCAAAAGGCGCAAAAAAGAAAATAAAAACTTAAAATGGGGCGAATAATAATAAAATAATAATAATAACTTTTTTTATTAGCGCCAACAAATTTCGACAATTTACAATGAAGGGGGTAATTTCAGCAAAAACAGACTTACACAGGAACCTACTTACGTGAACACAATGTGGGGCCCCCCTCGCAAGACTTACAATCTAAAAGGGGGCCTGGGGAAACAAAGAGGAGAATCTAGATTTTCAAAGGCCCACCTTTTTATAAAATGGGGGTTTTCATAAAATTTTGGGGAAACCCCCACCATGACTTACATCCCATATACAGAAAAGGCCTTGAGTGCCCTATGTAGGGAGTGACGGGAATGTGTTGTGATAGAAGGTGTGGGTTAGCAATTATTTGGTTTTGTAGGCCTGCCTGAGGAGATGTTTTTCAAACACTCTTAAAACTACGAAGGCGGGGATTGTGCCTGATGGTACGTGGTAGCATTTTTTCCAGAGAAGGGGTGCAGCACGTGCAAAATCTTGAAGAGGGGCATGGGAGGTTCAATGATTTAGTCTGTATTTGATGTCCGTAGCTGAGCGGAGAGAGCGGGCAGGGGTAGACAGAGATGAGGAGGAAATGTATGGGGGTGCAGCACTGTGGAGCTTATGGTGAAGTGATGAGTTTATCTGTATTCTGTGCTGGATGGGCAACCAGTGGAGCGAGTACACGGGGTAGAGGCATCAGTATAGGGGCTGGAAAGAAAGACAAGCCGGCTCTGCATTCAGGCAGATTGGAGAGGGAGAGTTTACAGAGGGGGAGACCGATAAGCAGGAGTTACAGTATTCAAGACGAGAGTGAATAAGAGCAACAATGAATTTGAGTTGTTTCCACAGTGAGAAAAGGGAGGGATTCTGAAAATGTTCTTGGGGTGCAAGTGACAGAGCGCGAAAGGATTGGATATAAGGGTGAAAGACAGATCAGGGTCTAGAAAACCCCAAGAACACCGGGCCTGCTGCCTAGAGTTATGGTGATGCCACACACTAAAGAAAATAGCAGATGGGGTTGGTTTTATAATGGGGGAAAAACAAGAAGTTCGGTTCGGTATACTTTCAATACCCACTGTACTTATTAGGTATCCACGCAATTGTAATAACTTTTAGTATTAATCTAAAAAGTTAAGTGTGATATGTGAACGGTGTAAAAAAATGTAAAAAAAACCCAACATTTTTTAAAAATGTAATAAAAATTCTGCAATAATTTATAAGTGAACTTAAATTATTCAACCAAAAAGTACATCTTGTTCCGAATAAAACAAGGCCTCATATAACTGTGACATCGAAAAAATAAAAAATTACGACTGTTGAAATGGAAGGAGGCAAAAACTGAAAAAATGTGCTGGTCATTAAGTCCTATTCAGGCGTTTGGCTTAAGGGGTTAACAACAAGCCCTATTCATAAGCAATAACTGGGGTGTATAGAAATCAGTGACAAACCTCTCTCATATTGTGGCATCACTTCTGGTTTCCCTAGATTACCTTTATGTCATGGAAAGTTGAAGTGACCTCAGACATTGTATCGGATATCATGTGTCATATCTGATGTCCAAAAACATAAGGGTAACTTATTGAAACCAGAAAATACATTGAACGTCACACCAGAAGTGATTCCATAGTGGAAGCTAAATGGGGCCTGGAGTAAAGCATGAGCCGCAGTGACGCTGAAAGGTAAATTAACCCCTTTTAAACTCCAAAAAACCCAACCCAAATTTAAGTTAAAGGGGACTTATAAAACCCCTTCGGAAAAACCTCATGAAGTACAAAAGATTAAAACAAAACACATTATCAAAATTGTGTAATTAGGAAAAGGAAATCATTTTTTATGTAATTCAATTTAAAAAAACACTGGCCCTTTAAAATGGGGGGGACCGTTTTAACCTTCAAAGCTGAGGATCACTACTTAACACTCTTTGAAACTTCCTCTCTGACGGGGAACCCATTGTGAAGGAGGGAGCCTGTAAGTCTGCAACATGTGAACATGAGTATTTATAAAAGAAACGGGTGAATCAATTTTCCCATTGCCTTCTATGACCAACAAATTACCTGAATCCTGGTCAGCTCTGAGCATAAGGATGCTTTCACCATTCAGATGTTTAAATACATCCTCCAGCACATTTGGGTTTTCCCCCAGAAAGAAGAAATTTCACCAGATTGTCAACTCTCTTTGTTGATAAAATGAAAATAAAATCTTTGTACCTGTAATACTGGGGTAAACTCAATTTTGCGATGGCAAATTTTGGGAGAAAATTTTAAATTTAAAAAACTTCTGCCAGTTTTCCCTGTTTTTTACCACCACATATGGCAAATAAGTCCCCTTTTTAATTTTGGATTTTTTTTAGGTGTTTTTTGCCAAAATTAAACTTGGTTTTACCTGCGTAGATTCAGGTCAATTTTGACATGGCTCACAATCTGAATCGTACCACTAGTACTACATTTTCCCTGTAGCACTTTTTTTCATTCACCTAGTGTAACAATGGTTGATTGTGAGCTAACCATTTTTAGTAGGAGTTGCCCACTGGCATTTATGGTTGCCAGAAAAGGCCCACAAAGGGACATAACCTATGGTGACTCCGCCCAAAAATGGGGTGTAAACCCCTTTATTTTAAACCAGTCAAAAGGTGATCAGGGAGAGATCCAGCACCCACATCCTGCAATGTTCTGCAAGTCTGCTGTAGAGCTATTGAAATGACCCAGATGTACATGCCTATTGCTTGATAGCTGAATGCAACATCTATAACTTAGTTTTAACATAACGTATACTATACAATATGTTATACCTCTGCATGTATTATAACTTGTACATTCTGTTATTATTCTTCCAAAGGCGTGTAGATGATGATTGTATGTCCTTTCAGTGGCACCATCTCTTATCACTACATGATGTTCTCTATTGTTTCCACCATAACTTTTCTTTGGATGCCCTGGTAGACCCAAGTGTATGAGACGATTACTTTATATCGTCAACGGGCGATAGTCGTATTTCCCAAAAAACAATAAGAAACCGATATCGATAATAGATTATCGCCGATGACCATTAAAGTCTAAGGGAATGAACAACACCCTTTATTCTTTTCACCCAAACAGGGGTGGGAGAAGCTGGAATTAAAATCCCAACAGCAAATGGGAAAAGGCTACATCTTACAACACACTTAGGTTAAAAAGCCCAGAAAAAAACTCACGACCATTCACTATCCCTGCTTGCACCACAGCATGACCCTTAAACCTCATGCTCCAAATAAAAAAAATTTCCTAAGGGAGTATGATATGAACCACATTTTACTTTAACGGACATTGAATATCCCCGTCCTGGGAAAGCAGCAAGACCCCAAACCTGCTACCCCAGATTTAAAAAATGCCCAAAAAGGGGTCTTTTAACCCCCATTTTATTGAAAGGACATTAACAAACGTCCCTGTACCGCAGTATGACCATTAAACCTTCTGACCCACAATTAAAAAAAGCTGGGGAAAAGGGTCTTTAAACCCCCATTTTAGTTGAACTGGGCATTGACAATCTGTCCCGTACCCAGAAAGACCCCTGAACCTTTTTGACCCACAAAACCAAAGTGCACTAGCTATTTTGACAGTGATTTCATTTAGTATATTTTTGGTAACTGACATTTGTTTACAAATTATTTAGGGAAGTTTTATTTATATTTTTTACTTTATTACCATTTTGCTTTTTTTTCAAGTGTGAAAACCCAACAAACCCCCCCTCAGTTTTTAAGGTTTTTTTTAGACCTGTAGATTGTTAATTCGTCCGCACACCCCCAAAGTAATACAAATTCCTAATCATCCCCAAAACACTTTTTAGTTTGAGAAAAAATTTTCCCCCTGGCTTCTAAGGGGATTCAGCCAATCAATTAAATGGTTTCATTTTCGCCAAATCCTTCTTCAGTGATTAGGGACAACTCCCCGGAATAAAAATGATTCGACCCATGCTCCGCCCCAGAAAAATTTTAAGCCCCAAATTGTGCAATTTGTGTCCACCCCGACCCTTTTTGACACATTAAAACACCGTTAAATTTTACGGGTAATAAAAGGGATTTTGGCACCTTCAGTACACCTTTTTTTACTACAAAGTTCTGGATTCAAATTTAACGCAAGGTGGGTCACAAAAATGCTGGCCTCGCCCAAAATGAAAAAAAAAACCATCGAAATGTATACGGGGTAAAAAAGGTAATTTTTTTGGGACCTATCAACCGTTGGGGGCTACAAAATTCTGAATTCAAAATTTAAACTGCAAAGGTTTGGCTATATCAACAAAGCGGACTGGCAAAATTGAAAAGAACACCTATCTAAAGTATACTATTTTGTTTGGCGATTGCATTGGGTACAGATCGACGAATCATAGTCGCCCTAACGATAAGGTTTTTTTGATAGTGAGCGCGATTATGAGCGATGACCATTTAAATCTAGGGAAGCAAAAACCCCCTTCATTATCCCCCAAACAAGGCTGGAGAACTGAAATTAACCCCCACAACGGTCAAATGGATACGTGCTACATCTTTGGGAACACACTTAGGTTTTAAAAAGTCACAGAAAAAAAGTCACAGACCATTTTACTACCCGTCTTGACCCCAGCCTGACCCTTTAAACCCCACACCCACAAATTGAAAAGGCCAGAAGGGAGTATATTTATGAAACCCCACTTACTTGAACGGACATTTAATATCCCTGCCCGGGGGCCCCAGCATGAGCACCAAAACCCGCAACCCCCCCATTTAAAAAGTGCCAAAAAAAAAGTCCTTTTTAACCCCCATTTTTTTTCACTGGCATTGACTATACCCGTCCTGGGGCCCAAACATGCCCCCAAAACCGCATGACCCCCCACATTTAAAAAGGCGGGAAAAAGGGGTCTTTCAAACCACCATTTTTAGTTTCCCCTGGACATTGACTATACCCGTCCTGGCCACAGCATGACCCAGGGCCAGTTTAAATGGGTGCGGTAGAGCCCCGCGGCCCGTCATCTATTTAAAACGCAGGGTTAAAAGCCCTGATACGCCAACGAAAACTGTCGTGCTAAGCAGAGTCGGAAGTGGAAGTTGAAACTCCAGCCCTTCTCAGTACACATCAATACCGGGGAGCCTTGCCCCCGTATTGTGACCAATTGAGCTTCACTGGAAATACTGGGGGTTAACGCCCTGTTACACCCCGGGGGCCCTTTTTTCTGGGTTTTTTTTTCTCATTTTTTCTCAACGGGTGGGGAAATGGCCTGTACTTTTTTCCTGTCCTGCTCCATACTCCATGTCCTCTGAATAACCTACATCTGGTCAATTTTTTCCTTACCCCTCCCCTTTTACAATTTAGAGGAAATTTTTTTTAAAAGCTATTTTTTACATGCAATTTTTTTGTACTTTTTAAATTTTAAAAACAATTTTAAAATGGGGGAATCCCACCATGTCTTTGTTTCCTTTTTTTTCATTGAAAAAATGGGTTGCTCAAAACAGGGATTGATAGCTAGTTAAAGACTTCAAATACAAGTCATTTGCAAATGGCCATTAACAGTTCTACCTATTCCTTTTCTGACAGCAAACCCCACCCTTTCCACTCTTGACAATTGTGAAAACAAATTCGTTAAAACAACAAATTTTTTTGAAAGGACCTTATATACTGCATGTCACAGCAAAAAAGCCCCCAAAAATTCAAAGCATGACCTTGAGCCACTTTTGGGCAATTGTGAAGAAAAAAATGCTGTTAGAAACAACATTTTTTTTGAATAGGACCCTAGTATAGCGCAGACACAGCAAAAAGCCCCCAAAAATTCAAAGCTCCCTTGACCCCCTTTGGTCAATTGTGAGAACAAATGTCGTTTGAAACAAATTTTTTTTTTTAATAGGGGCCCGT
>JAODAL010077719.1:0-13170 GCA_025379985.1 Phyllomedusa bahiana | reverse complement strand
TACTGCCTTCTCACTTTTTAATTTGTGGTGATGCAGGTTTTAAAAGGGTATGTGGGGGTACAAACAGGATAGTGAATGGGTGTCTTTTTTCTGTGGTTTTATAGCCTAATGTTGTGCCTAAGATGTAGCAGGTATCCTTTTGACTGTTGTGGCTGTTAATTCCAGCTTCTCCAGCCCTGTTTGGGTGTAAGAATTAAGGTGTTGTTGCTCTCCCATAGACTTTAATGGTCATCGCTCATAATCGACTGCTCACTATCGAAAAACCTTATCGATGGTGGCCGACTATCGACTATCGCCCGATGTCAATAGCCAACGTAATCGCTCAACACTAGTGCTGAATCTAAAATGGGGCAACTTCTGGAAGGTTTTACCTTAGGGGCTTTGCAGATGCGACGTGGCCCCACCAAAATCTGTGTTCCAAAAGCCGAATAACACTCCCTCTCTTGTACACCCTGCCATGCGCCCAAACAGCAGTTTACACCCACATGTAGGGTATTGCCAAACTTGGAAGAAATTGCGTAACACAATTTGGGGTGATTTTCAGCTAAAATTGCAGATTATTGGAAAAAAAAAAATTATTTTCAGAGCCGAATGCTAAAAAAATTTGTGAAACACCTGTGGGGTCAATATACTCACTGCACCTCTGGATATATTCCGTAAAGGGTGTAGTTTCCAATATGGGGTCTTTTTAGGGGATTTTAATAGGTTTTGGCACCTTAGGGTGTCTGCAAACCCGAAATGGCGCCTAAATAAAATTGTAATGAAAATGAGACCCCAGAGTCCAGTAGGTGCTCCTCCTATTCTGAGGCTTGTGGTTGAGCTAAATAGCGCTCTAGGGCCACATATGGGATATCTCTGAAAACGCCAGAATCTGAGGAATCGATATTAAGCTGCATTTACCTGGTCACATCTACTGTGTTCCAGTGAATAATTAATACAAATTGAAAATCTGCAAAAAAAGTGAAATTTTGAAATTTCACCTCCACTTTGCATTAATTTCTGTGAAATATCTAAAGGCTCAACAAACTTCTTAAATGCTTTTTTAAAGTGTGGAATAACTATCTGGCTTTCATGCAGAAATGTTTGAACTTTGAAAATTGCAAATTTTCCTGATATTTTGATATTTTTCAAAAATAAACAAAGGACTTTTTGGACCAAAATGTATTACTAACTTAAAGCACAATGTGTCACGAGAAAACATTCTCTGAATCACTTGGATAGGTAAAAGTGTCAAAAAGTTATTCTCACATAAAGTGACACATGCCAGATTTTAAAACCAGGGCTCTTTCAGGAAGGCCAAAACTGGCTCTGGCGGTAAGGGGTTAAACATTTCAACATTGGCCTCTGGTTGGGTCACCAAACAGGGGGTTGCGGGAGGGTCTCTATCCTTTCAGGGTTTTAGCAGATTCCCATGGTATATCTGCAGGGGCTCTCTCTTACTGGGTTGGTGTATTCAGTAACTAACATTACCCACTTTTTCAACCACCTCATACGGTCCCTGCCACCTTGCCAGGAACTTGCTATCTACCGTTCGCAGCAACACAAGTACCCAATCCCCTGGTTTAAACACTCTGATTCTGGCGGATAGATTGTAAACCCAGGATTGCGCTTCTTGGGCCTGCAGGAGATGTTCTTTTACTATGGGCATCACATTGGACATTTTTTCCTGCATCTGGGCCACATGTTCGATCACATTTTTATAGGCAGTCTCCCTGGTCTCCTTCGCGATATCAAGTAAGCCGCTGGGGTGCCGACCATATAATAACTCAAAAGAGAACCCAGTGTAGGCTTGTGGAACTTCCCTGATAGAGAACAAAAGGTAGGGTAACAAACAGTCCCAATCTCAACCGTCCCTCTCTGCCACCTTTCTCAACATAGCTTTTAAGGTTTTGTTAAACCTCTCCACCAACCCGTCTGTTTGGGGATGATATACTGAGATGCGCAATGATTTACTCTTCAGGATCTTGCACAGATCCTTCATCACACTAGACATAACCGATGTCCCTTGGTCCGTCAGGATCTCCTTAGGGAGACCCACTCTAGAAACTCTGAAGATTAACTCTCGGGCACTGGATTTGGACGAGGGGTTTCTTAAGGGTATTACTTTTGGGTATTGGGTCGCATAGTCAACAACCACCAGAATGTATTGGTGGCCTCTCGCCAACTTCACCAGGGGCCTTACCAGATCCATCGCAATCCGTTCAAACGCAACTTCAATTATGGGTAACGGTACCATTGGGTACCCTGGCCAGTAAAACCTCTGTAGCACCTGTTTCTGGGTTTTATACGTCCCTAGCCCTAAGTGACCACCCAACACATGAGAATGAGTAAGGTCTAACACCATGCACCTGTAGGGTCCACGCACCAGTATCTGTTCTATGACCTCATCCCCCACCTTGTTCACCGTGTACAAAAGCTCCTTATGCATTGCAAAATGGGGGTACCGCTCATCTGCCCCTGCGGAACCCCATTTAACACTGTTACACTCACTAGTGCGTCGTTTAGTGTTAGATCCCTTAGCTGGGCAGTCCCAAAGTTTTCCCGTTCAGGAACCTTGGTTTAGGGGGTGACTTCTCCTCCTCATCCTTTACCAAAACTGTAAAGGGAAACACCTTGGGTGTTTCTGCACCTATATCGTCTACCACTTCCTGGCACCCTGGATGGTTAAACGGCGTGGTTCCCACCCATAGATCCCAGAATAAGAGAAAGTCCCGCCCAATAATGACTGTGCATTACATTTTTCACAATACCCACACTGTGGGACACAGTAGTCTAGTCCATGCCTATGGTCAACTGGACCACGGGGCAACTGCTTCCCAGGGACTAGCACATGTGGGAGTGTGCCCCTTACCAGGGTCACCAAACTCCCTGAGTCCAGGAGTCCAGTAACTTTAGTGCCATTCACGACACTTGGCATACCTGTGATCCTTCCCCAGGGCTGGGTATTGCGCTGCATGCAGGGTGTGCAAACCAGGCACAGCGCCGGCCCATAGAGCACTCCATATGCTCGGCGATCTCTGGATACTGGTCGGCAATGTGATCTAGGGTCTTACATTTCCAGCAAATGATATCACGGCCAGGGCCCCTTGATCTGGGTTCAGACAGACCCCAGCTTGGCCTGAGGATGCCCCTCCAGAGTGGATTTGGGCTGCCAGCCCCACTCCTGCGACCCCAGTAATGTGACCTCAGTCTCCCTGAATCATTCAGAGAGTTTTCCACCATGACATATCCACTAGACCCATAAGGTTGTCCAGATTCTGGGGGTCCCCCTGTGCCACCCAACACTTTATGGACCTAGGGAGAGAATGCACAAAACGATCTATCACGACTCGCTCGACCATTTGTGCAGGGGTTCAGGTCTCAGGTTGTAGCCACTTTTTGACGAGGTGGAACAGGTCAAACATCAGGGACCTTGGCAGCTTGTCCTTGCTGTATCCTCAGCGATGCACCCGTTATGCCTGGACTGCCAAAGTCACACCTAGTTGCGCCAGAATTCTGGCCTTTAATTTACTATATTCTTTGGAATAGCTAGGATCTCTTTAACTGCAAATACGTTGGAGGCTACGGCTTCAAGAAAAGGGGGGGGGGCAATTTTCCACGAGAAACGGTTCAAAACGACATGCTTCAGTAGAGAGACATGAAAGGAATTCGGGATCCGCATGGTGGGTGGGAGCCGGAGTTTATAGGCTACATGATTAATACGCTTTAACACCTCAAAGGGCCCCAGGAAGCATGGACCAAGTTTGTGACTGGGTATTTTCAGCTGGACAAATTTGGCGGACAGCCATACTTTGTCTCCAGGAGCAAAGGTCGGAGCGGGTCTCCTCTTTTTGTCCGCCTGGATTTTCATGTGGGCAGCTACACGCTGCAGGGAAAGACGAGTCTGATCCCAAATGGCAGATATATCGTGAACCATGGCATCCACCGAGGGGACCTCGGAGGGGTAGGGTAGAGGGAGAGGAGGGCGGGGATGCCATCCATAGACCACAAAGAAGGGAGACGCGCTCGAGACTTCTCAGTCCAGCGACTTATAAGAGAATTCGGCCCAGGGTAATAGGCTGGACCAATCATCCTGGCGAGCCGAGACAAAATGGCGCAAGTAGCCACCCAGAACCTGATTGACCCTCTCCACTTGGCCGTTAGATTGCGGGTGGTATGCTGAGGAAAAATCTAACTTCACCCACAATCAAGAGCAGAGTGCATGCCAAAACTTTGAGACAAACTGAACCCTGCGGTCAGAGACGATGCGCCGAGGCAGGCAGTGCAGGCGGAAAATGTGTAAGAAAAAGAGAGTGGCAAGGCAAGGTGTGGATGGTCACCCGGGCAACGGAACAAAGTGCGACATCTTAGAGACTCTATCTGTAATGACCCAAATCACGGTGTTACCCGAAGAGGGGGTAAGGTCGGTGATTAAGTCCATCGCCACATGAGTCCATGGTGTACTGGGAGTCGGCAGGGGTTGCAGCAAGCCGGACGGACTATGGCGAGGCATTTTATCACGGGCACAAGTAGCGCAGGCTTCCACAAACTCCCGAGCATCTTTAGCCAGACCCGGCCACCAATAGAACTGGGAGATCAACTGATACGACCTCCGGGCCCCAGGATGCCCAGCCAACAGTGAGCAATGTCCCCATTTCAGGACTCTCCTATGGAGAGAAGGCCACAGGTACGTCTTGCCAGGAGGTATCTGCTGGAGGAGAACCAGTGCCACCTGGATCAACCGCTCGGGAGGTATAATGTATTGTTGTTGAGGCTCCTCTCCGTTGATGTCCGAGGCGTGAGAGAAGGCATCAGCCTTGACGTTTTGCTCCACTGGATGGAAGTGGATCCGGAAAACGAATCGCGAGAAGAAAAGGGACCATCGAGCCTGCCGGGGATTAAGGTGTTGGGCCGACTGGAGATTCTTGTGGTCCGTAAATACATCGAAGGGATTACGAGCTCCCTCCAGTAGGTGACACCATTCCTCCAGGGCCATCTTGATAGCAAAGTAAAATCCCGATCTCCAATAGCATAATTCCTTTCTGCTGGCGAGAAGGTTTTGGAGAAGAATTTTACAGGTGAGGGTTTTCCCCTTGGGACCCTTCTGAGTAAGGACCTGCCCCAACACCCACAGAAGAGGCAAACCACCTCCAGCAAAAAAAAGCTTCTCGGGGTCAGGGCGTAAACAAGAGGGTGCGGAGGAAAAGGCAGACTTCATTTACAGAAAAGGTTTTTTGGGCCCGCTGGTGGTAAAAATTGGGAAAATTAGCCTTCTTCTTGGTAAAGGCCCCACGACCCGGAGCCACCAAGGGAAAAAAATTTTGGGGATGAACTGCCGAAATTTAATTGGGGGGAATCCTAGAAAACGTTGTAGGGGCCCGGGAGGCCAACAGGTGGGGCCCAAATTGCGGGTTTGTTGATAACTTGGGGGGGCATTGGTACCCCCCGGGTCGGAGCCCAATATATCCGAGGAAGGGAAGGCTGGGATTGAGGGAACAAGTTTCGCGTACAGGGGGTTTTATCGGGTAAAATGTTCGAACCGGGCGCCCCCGGGTGTTGATGGGCCCGGGGACCCGGGGAGAAAATATAAAGATATCGTTCCAGGCATATGATGACAAAGTTTTCAGCAGGCCCCTTGAAGACAAAATTGAGGGAACCCGGGAAGACCCGGGGCATTACACGGGCCAAAAGGGCCCATTCAAAGGGGCCCCGTCTGGGGGTTTTAAAAAGCTGTCTTCCATTCATCCCCTTACGAACCCGGGATGAGGTTGAAACCCCTCACAGATCCAACTTGGAAAAGAACCGGCTTTAAAGTTGTTCAAAGGTTTCTGAGATTAGCGGAAAGGGGAAATCACGGTAATCTTTTTAAGGTCCTGGTAGTCGATGCAGGGGCGGAGAAAAAACCATCCTTCTTCTGGACGAAAAAAAAGGGCCGGCACCGGCGGGTGAGGGGGGACTTACTTTTTAAACCCTTTTTTGGAAATTTCTCCTGTATGTAGCCCAACATGTTTTTGGGCCAGCCCAGGGGGTAGCCCCTGCCCCAGGGAGGACGGCCCCCGGGGGATCAAGGGGACAGTCATAGGGGTGATGAGGAAAAAGGGATTGGGCCCCCTGTTTTTTCAGAAAAGGGCGCCCGCGTTTTTATGGTTTTCCCGGGGGCAGCCCCGGCAAAAGCCCTTTGAGAAATGTGGGGAAAAAGTGAGTCGCACGGGCCGAGGGGCCCCCCAGGCAGGACTCCGACAGTGGGGACCCCGGAAACCCCATTTCACCAGTCCCCCGTTGAGCTTTAGAGGCGGCGCTGCAGCCAGGGGGGCCCCAAAGGTTTTCCGTTGGGAAGACCGGGGGAAAACGTGGGAAGGTGATCTTCCCCTTGGGTGAGACCCCCCAAAATTTGGAAAAGGGACCCCGGGCCTTGGTCTGTCCCGGGTTTTAGCGCCTTTTAAGGAGCCCCCCACTAAGGGAGGATATCAAAAAGGCTTCTCCGGCTGATTACAAAGGAGACGGAAACCGGGACACCAGAGCAGAAGGGATGAATTTCCCCGGGAAGGCCGGGTCCAGAAAAGCGGGGGCCCCTGGAAAAACGAGCCCGGAATCAGTCGAGACCTCTACTTTTAAAGCAGGGGCGAGGAAGGAGAGAATTTTACACCCAGGGATGCCTCTCCAACATGGCCCGGTGCAGGCATTTCCCTTTCCGCAGAGGATGAAGGGGCAACCATTGCGGAAGTGCTCCGGGTTGGCAAAAGGAAGGCAAATTTTTCAGCCCCCCGAAGGGGCCCAAATCCCCTCAGATAAATGAGCACGATCCACCTGCATGGGCCTTTACCGGGAAAAAAAAAAAAAAGGCCCGGGGAAGCACAGCGGGGGGGGGTTTGGGAAAACCGGGGCCCAAATCGAGGCAGTCGGGGTGGCCGGCTAGGTCATGTTCCTGGGGAAATTCCTTGGGCCCCTCGGGAATGCGCACATCAATGCGGTTTTCCAAAGGGGGAACATTTGCTCAAGGAAGACGGGAGGTTCCCCTAGGCCCCTAGAGGGGTCCTTAACTTTCTGGAAAACCCTTCTTAAAGGGTAGCACACAGGGCGGTGTCCCTTCCCTGCAGTTTTCCCTTCCTGGGGCCGAAACGCAACCCCATAGTCACCCAAAAAAAAGAGTCGCCCCCGGGGACGATTCAGGAGGACGGTCCCCCCGCCCGAGGTTTTCCGCGCCGACTCTTCAAAAACGCTGCGGAAAATCGGGAAAAGGGAAAAACCCCATGTCCGCAGTCCCCAAAAGGGCGCCCCCTGTCCCAAAGGGGTGTTTCCCGCCCCAAAGGGTTTTTTTGGGCAGAGGGCTGACCCCCGAACCCACCTTAGCACCTCCCTGAGAAAATTTATCAGCCTTTAATTTTAAAAGTGTATAGAGCACTGGGTAATAAATCCCCCCGAGAGTTTTGGGGCCCCCCCCAAAATTAAAACGGGAAGGCAGTGAAGCTTCGGGCCCCTTGTTGCTGGTGGAGGGCGTTCGCAACGGGGGGAAAAGGGGGGCGGGGGGCTGTTGGTTGGCCAGGGGCTGTTGCAACATAGCGGTCAAGGGGTTTAGCTGCTGTGCTTGTTTTTGCGATTTGTTGCGACTGCCCGGGTCACGAGTGCTGTGAGGTCTGTGTCACCCGGAAGCGACACCTTGGGGGGATCCTTTTTCCGGGTCTTCTGCCCCCCCCCGGTACCAATAGTGGATCCCTTGACCACCCCCAAACGATGGGGGTTAGCCATTCCAGGGGCGGAAACTAATTTGGTCCCGGGTTTTTACCTTAGGGGTTTACCGGTCGCACCCCTGATTTTGGGTTACTTCAGAGGCACCGATTTTAGCGTGGTACAGAATTGTCAGGCAGGCTCATAGTGGGGGCAGGCCCGGGAAGATCGGACAGGCGCAAAGGTTCGTTGGGTCGAAAGGGGCGGAGGGGAAGGACGGTAACAGGTAAAAAAAAAAACAGACGCAGGGAAACACTTTCTCAATAGGCAATGGCACTAAAGACCCGGCGGGGAGTGGGCGGAAGCGCCCAGGTAATATAGAGGCAGCACCCGACAATAACCAATCACCGGCGCGCTGGCCCTTTAAATTTCACAGAGTCTGCTCGCGCGCGGCCTAGAGAATGTGGACGCGCGCACCGGGCCGCCGGAGGCACCTGACCGGCAAGAGTGGGGCCGGGTGATTTAAACTGTGCAGGGCGCCCGCGGCCCGATACGCTGACCGCGGCGCCACTGGCTCCTGAAGCCGGGGGGACGCCAGAAGCCCGAGTGCGCACGCAGCCTGACCGGGGGGCTGCGGGAGCGCTTGTGACAGGCCTCCTGCAGCGTCAGATCGTAATAGGCCTTTTGTGGTTCCTCAGTGAGGCAAGAGGCTAGGACCTCGGCCCACTGCTCTGGGGGTAACGTCTCCCGGTCAGCTACCCTCTCGAACTCCTTCAGGAAGGCCTCGACGTCATCCTGTGGCATCATTTTCTATAGCGCTTCCTTACAGACCTCAACACATTGTGGTTCTTTCTGGCGTTGGGGGCGGCCACCACCTCTCTGGCTCTGATGGACTCAGTCAGCACAGCCATCTGCTGGACAAGGAGTTTGTTGGTCTCCTGTTAAAGGGAACCTGTCACATAGGTTATGCCCCCTTTGCTGAGGGCAGCACAAGCTAGTGTCAGACCTGCTGTTTCCAGTGCTGTGCCCCTTATTCTGTAAGAAGCAGCAGTTTTAGAGCATTTACCCCTCAAATCTTATTCATGAGTAGGTTTTAGCTCCACCCACCAAAGGCTAGCTCCGCCTACTGACATTTATTCACATGTTTCTACCTATTCAAAGTAATAGGTTTGTCAGTTGAGGTGGGCGGGACTAGCCTCAGGTGGGCGGGGTTTTTAAAAAACTGACACGCTGAAGGACTCTTCGAATGACTCTTCTGGCTGAAAACTGCAGATTTGAGCATTAAATACAGGAAAACTACAGCATCTTAGAGAATAAGGGACACAGCGCTGGAAACAGCAGGTCTGACACTACCTTGTTTTGTCTTCAGCCAGGGGGGCAAAAACTATGTTACACGTTCTCTTTAAGCTCGCACAGTTTCCATGTGGGTTTGCTGCTGCTGTGTTGTCAGTCTGGCTTTTTAACCCTGTCGTTGCCAGGACATGCACTTGCACTTTCAGGGATGGTTGCCTGCATCCGAGACACCAATTTGTGGGAGGGTCAGCACAAAGGCAGGCACGTGAGCAGATTTTCAATTCAAAGAAATTAACGCTATTGTAAGTCCACAATCTTGCAATGCAAAATACAGCTTATTTTCAGCATATAAGGCAACAGTGGTCAAAAAACAAGTCCTTTTATCTGGCTGGTAAGGCCTTGTCTGGAGCGACCTTTCCCAATCAGGCTCTCTGGCCACTCCATAAAAAAAACCTGACCCAGACTACAGCAGGAAAAACTGCTTAGCAGCAATAATTGATACAGGCACAATACTATTGGGTTTTTTATATCACTGAAGCCAGCCACCTCAGTGTTAAATATCTTCTGTCTAGGACCACACCTCTGGCCCTTCTACAGTCTATTAGTATGTAATGTATTCATGTTATGATTAGTACCATCAAAAAGAAAACAATGATCAGAAATCCTTGGTGCAGATTGCTACATTTATAATGGAGGTAAACGTGGCATAGTAAAGAATTGTGGAAGAACATCGTGTTGACTGGGTAGTGCCCTGCTTAACTCAATCTGAAAGAAACATGGGACTGAGAAATGCAAAAATGTTATGTTCTATGCCTAACCAGACTATCTTCTGTTACAGGTTATGCCATGTTTTAATGTGAAACACTAGCACTGGTCTTATGTGTTCATACATTTACTCTAGTTTTGGACAATTTGGCAACATGATGATGGACAATTCTATACTCGGATGCCATGTTGCCATGTTGCGCTTAGATAGAAAGGTGAGGCTGTGGATGGAGATTACTGGTTTGAGTGTGGTTATGTGGCCAGATTGTGGGCTAGTCCTCAGCTCACATAAAATGGACAGGTTCCCACCACGTGATTATTGTGTTCTGAGTTAGGAAAGTGACAAGAGTTTTGTCCTGTGTGTGTGACAAGCAGCTACTGGCACAGTAGTGTGAGAAGTGACGAGCCAAAGGAGAACAGCATTAGCCCCAACCTGTGAGGGCTGCTGATTGGCCATGGATATAAATGCCACCACACATAATGGCTACATGGGACTCTAAGACTGACAACCTCTGTAAGAGGGTTGAGAGAAAAGGTAGCAGTAGAGGAGTATACCAAAAATTGATCCCAATACTCTCACGATACTATTCCAAACCCACAGGGGTTACTGCTCAACATATTAAAAACACCACACTGGTTCGACTCCCTTTTTCACATTTACCATATGCACAAATCTTTTATATGTTTGACACACACAGTAGATGGAACATATTTAACTGCAGACTATGAACTCTGCACAAATCATAATGATAATTTGTTCTCTCTATTTAAATGATTGATTTAGATATACCCTTAAAACTTCATGCAGCTTTTATAGTACTGCTAAAAGCTTTGTTGGAATAAGTAATTATTTGGTGCCGCTTTCCTGTCCTTTCCAATTATTTATGGATCTTTAAAAGCTTGGTGCAAAATTTCCTATCTTAAAATGTTCTTTTTTTTCTCTGACGGTGTGCTCAAGTAAACAACTGCAAATACCAATGTATGTTTAAGGGCAAGATCTTCAAAGGCTAAATATCATTCACTATGACTGCTATCTAAATGTCAGAAGAAATATACACACTAATAAAGGTAAAATGGTAACTCAAAAGCAGAATTGCTGGGTGCAGTTAACAAATATAAAGAACACTGTGTCACACTATTAGTAATAGGCCAGAGAGACCCATAGCTTCATGAAAAATCATTGAAATATTTTATTTGTACATATTATAATAATCACCTTGGAAGATATTTATGAACAATGTTTTTGTATCAAATAAAAAGCAAGACTTCCAGGTTTTGTTTTACCTCAAAGGATTACATCAAACATACAGTATCTCACAAAAGTGAGTACATTCCTTACTTTTTTGTAAGTAGTGTATTATTTTCATCGGACAACACTGAAGATATGAAGCTTTGATATAATGTAAAGTAGTCAGTGTACAGCTTGTATAACAGCATCCTCAAAATAACTCAACACACAGCCATTAACGTCTAAACCACTAAAAACAAAAGTGAGTACACCCCTAATTGAAAAAGGACAAATTGTGCCCAATTTGTAATTTTCCCTCCACGGTGTCATATGACTCATTAGTGTTACAAGGTCTCAGGTGTGAATGGGAAGCAAGTGTATTAAATTTGGTGTAATTGTTCACACACTCACTCATACTGGTTCATAATGGCACCTCATGGCAAAGAACTCTCTGAGGATCTGAAAAAAAGAATTGTTGATATTCATAAATATGCCAACACCCTGAAACTGAGCTGTAGCAAGGTGGCCAAGACCACACAGCAGTTTAACAAGACAGCTTCCACTCAGAACATGCCTTGCCATGGTTAACTTCATGTGCTAAGCATCATATCCAGAGATTATCTTTTCAAAATAGACGTATGAGTGCAGAAGAAAGCCTGTTCCTAGATGATGCACAAGAAAGCCTGCACACAGTTTGCTGAAAACAAGCAGACTAAGGACATGGATTGCTGGAACCATGCCCATGGTCTATGGCCCAAGAAAAACTTTTTGGTTTTAGGTGTCAAGCATTTTGGGGGGCAATCATGTGAGGAGTACAGAGACAGATGTGTCTTGCCTACAGACAAGCCTGGTGGTAGGAATGTCATAGTTGGGCCTGCATGAATTCTGCCGGCTGTGGGGAGCTGCATTTAATTGAGGGAACCATGAATGCCAGCATGTCTTCAGACATAAACCCTATTGAGCATCTATAGATAAATGCAAGGTTATGCACATGGGGAGGAAAAATCCATTACATGTTGAATGGAAAAACACTGGAAAAAAGTGACATGTAGAATCCTGGGGACGTAAACTTAATTGTAGCACCAGTGTCAGGCAGGGGCTCCCAAAGGAAAATGGCCCCTGGGTTGTTTTAAAAGGGGAATAGATGCCAGATAAACATTTTTTTCCCATTATACAAGTAAGGTTAGAACCTTGAAAAAGTTTTGGGCACCCGTGCACAGGAAAGGAATGTAAAGCTTGAACAGGCAAAGGCGGGAAACAAAAATAATAAAAGGACTGGGTGCTGAAATACCCAAAAAGATTGGAATTTTTAGGGTTATTTAGTCTGGGGAAAAAAGAGGGTTTGGGGGGGACATAATAAATATGTTTAAATACATTAAAAAGGGCAATGAGACTCTTCGTTTTATTTTACCCCGGGTTTTTATCTAAAAAAGGGGGCATCCTCTGCGTCTTGAGGGAAAAAAATTTCTACTAAACAAGAAAGACATTCTTTTACTTTTTTGAGCGATTGCGTTGGGTATCGAGATCGATCGAAGTCGATAGTCGGCCCTATCGATAAGGTTTTTTCGATAGTGAGCCGATTATGCGCGTGACCATTAAAAACTATGGGAGAGCAACAACACCTCATTATTCACCCCAAAAAAAGCTGGAGAAGCTAAATTAACTCCCCAACAGGAAAAAAGGGTACGGGGACATTTAGGCAACACACTTAGGTTAAAAAGTCCCCGAAAAAAAGCCAGACCTTTTCTATCCTGTTGTACCACAGCCTGACCCTTAAACCTGCATCACCCAAAAATAAAAAGTGCCCGTGTTGGGGGGCGTTTACCAAAAATTGGGGGGTTTCCCCCGTTTGCCCCCTATTCCAAAAATTCGATCGGGGGAAAATATATCGGGCCCATTAGAAAAGGTCAGACGCAGAGTTCGGTCAAAATTTCCCTTATGTTCCAAGCATTTGACAAAGAAAACATTACACACATATTTTGTATAACTCTAACCCAAAATAAAGAGGCGCAGTACGGGAGAGGAACGGATGTATGTCCATATTTTGGCAGTTGTTTAAAACGTTTATTGGCCGTTTTCTCTGGGGGAAAAAATCTCTGGGATTGCAACGGGCCCAAAAATTCATTTATTTTCCAGTGAAACGAAATTTGGAAAGGGGGCAATACGGGGGTCACATCTTTGAGGAAACAGATAACAAGTGGCCACTCCTGAGCCTCTTAGCTTCTTCTATTTCTGATCAT
>JAODAL010077718.1:0-13170 GCA_025379985.1 Phyllomedusa bahiana | reverse complement strand
AATCGCTGTTTAAAAATCTTTTTCAAAAGAGCTTTAAAAAGCAGTCGGGGCAGCCCCTTCCCCTGATAGTACAGTGAGAGAAGTGTGAGTCCCAGCGTCGCGCCGGATTATTAGTGCGGTACGTCACGGGAATCCCCGCCGGTCTCTGATTGGCTTCATCTCTGCACATGTATGCAGGCATGCCTTCTTCCCCCCGAGTGCTTTGCCCCAAAGTACGCCAGGCTCCGCCTTTTATCAATCAAAAGCACCTTGCCCCAGTGGCCCCCCCAAAAAACTTCACTTCTTTCAAACCGAAGTTTTTGAAATTCTAAAAATTTTTTATGGGGTTAAATTTTGAAAAAAATTTAAAAATTTACAAAATAGATTGAACAGACAGAATGTCAGTTGTCCTCGATAATATCAACAGCTGATATGAGTGTTTTTAAGAACGAGATGGAGGAATGTACAAAGGAATGGGAAAAACAGATCAAGAGTATTAAAATAAAAATTTCGAGGATGTATGGTTTTTTAAAAACCAATGAGTATATAAATGGGGGCGGAGAAAAGGGTTTACGGTCAGAGACCCATATCTTTGTTTTCCCAACATCTCCCCGAATCCGTTCCCTCCAAATTTTGATTCAACGAGAAAAATTAAAAAAAGGAAAATGGATTTTTCCAAAAAATCTACCAATAAAAAAATTTGGGCCACGGTTCAAAAAAACAAGAACCAGGAAGGTAATTTTTTTTAAATTTATCGATCTTTTCCCCCTATAAGATGAAGTGTTGAGCCTTGGTCTGACTTTTTCACCATCATGTAAATTTGACTCATTCACAGCCATAAAGGATCTACACTTGTTTGCCCGCAAATTGACTTTTAAGAAGATTTTTCATGCGAAGAAGCCTACGAATGTTTAAAACAAAACAAGAAAAAGAGGCATTTCTCATTTTAGATCTTTAGCAATGAAAAATTGTGAAAAAAATCATTCATCTTTGATTCCAAGTCAAAGAAATTTCCCCTTTAAGTTGTACCCAAACTTTTGAATTGTTTGTTAAATTGGTATCCAAAAAATTAAAAAAAGCTAGATAGTGTTAAATTGGCAGTAATTGTAACTATCTACAGAGAAAAGCTACTTGAACTTCGGGAAATGAAGGATATTCTTTTTAAAAACCTTAGATAAAGGGGTAATTGGTTTTTTGGCCAAAAGGATTTTATAAAACAAAAAGCCCTGAGCAATCCCCCGGGAACAATTGTTTAAAAAAAGGCTGACCTTATTCCGTCTGAAAAATACTCGAATTTTTTAAAAATTTATACTAATGGGCCCATACAAGGAAATTAACTTGGAGAAACAAGGTAAGTTCTTATAAAAAAACATCCAAGGTTGCATGTCTTTATTTGCTCCCTAAAAATACAAAAAAAAACTCGGTTTGCCCCAGGTGTCCCCAGTACAGGGCAAGGTACCCTCGTAAAATGGTTGTAAATTCATCGATTTTTTTTGAAACCAATGTAGAAAAAATGCCCTCATTCTTGAAAAGATACGAATGACTACTGTGTAAAATGGACAACAAGCAACCGAACCCGTTTTGATTTTGGTGACTTTTGAGTAAGCCCCCCTACACACAAATAAAAAATGATGGGTCATGGCGGTAAGTGCCTTTTTGTTTAGGGTTTTTTGGCACAAACCCCATCAATGTTGATCCCGTTATGAAGGTGTGTGTTCCCATCCATGCATCCCATTATGCACTTTTTGGAATGGATGTAATTTCCTTTTAAAATGAAGAAAAAAAAGCATATATTTTTTTAAAAAAGCTGCACCGACATCGTTATTGTGGAGCTGGATTTTTTCTAAAAGGACTGCAGTTTAAAACCCGGGGTGGAGTTGCGGTTGGTCCCCCGCACCCGGCACATTGCATTATGAGAAACAGAGGGTAAGTGAAAACAAATTTTTATCTTTTTGCCTTCTTGTTTATGTTGATTTGGATAAAGAAATCGTAATTTTATCATCCTTATGGAATTTGTTTTGACCCATAATTTTTTTTTTATTTCGGGTGTCATATTATTCCAATTACAAGGGGGCAGTATGGGGCAAACCTTGCGCCCCTCACAATATCTTTTTAGGGGTTTTTTGAACGTAGATTTTTTGTAAGACCCAGTCCCCTTGATAGGAAAGTCCAATTTTTGGGAAACATATCGATGATGACTTTTTTTCTGGCAGGGGAATCGGACGAGCTGAGGCCCCTTTTGAAAACAATCAATCAGAATTGTACAACTTGAACTTACATACAAAAAAAGGCAGGACCACATGGATTTTCTGGGAAACTCCTTTGAGTTGGCAAGAGGTTTTGTAAGGTCAGATCTTTTTAGAAAATCCACAGCAACTAACACGTTATTGCATGCATCATCATCCAATCCTAGACGATTGATTAACAGCATCCAGGTGGGTCAATTCTTAAGAATAAGAAGAATTTGCTCCTTGGACAATTTTTTTGAATCTCGAGCAATAGAACTGAAACAAAGGTTTCAAGAGAGAGGTTATTCAAAAAAAGCCATTGACAACGCTTATGTTAGGGCCAAAAATACCAAACGTAACGATCTATTCAGGAGATCTAAAACCAAGTCCATTGATGAGAAAGTAAGATTCATCACTCCTTTTCAATCCCAACATCAAATGTTGTATAAAGTGCTATGTAAACACATCTTGAAGATTGATGAAGCACTTACACAATACTTACCTGGTCGTCCATCAATCACGTATAGAAGATCTCGCAATCTAAAGGACCTGTTTTTTAGTAGCCATTATCCTGGGACTCGCCCTGAATGTGCATTCGGATCGAAAGGTACAAAATGGGGATGCCATCCATGCGGTCAATGTAAAGCATGTACTAACATGGACACAACAGACATCTTCTGGAATTCATCAAAAGAAAAAAAAAATTTATATCACACATACTATTACATGTGCAACGGTGGGGGTGATTTACTTCGCCATCTGTCCATGTAATCTTATCTACATCGGTATGACCACTAGACAATTTCGGAGGCGTATCCGAGAACATATTCTTGGAATCAATGCCGCTACGACAGTAACCGATATTGAAACATTACATCCAATTCCCAAGCACTTCAAGGAAAGGCATAATTGTGATCCCTCTGGATTAAGATTCAGAGGGATTGATCGTGTTTTGTTCAACTTAAGAGGGGGAAACTGGAAAAGAATCTTGGCCCAACGTGAGGTAAGATGGATATATAGACTAGATACTATATATCCCAGGGGTTTGAATGAACAACTTAATTTTGCTCCATTCCTGTAATTCTAGTCTTCTTTCTTCTTTTTTCTTTCCATATCTAGGTTTGATCTGGTTTTACTTGTTATTAATTTTATTTTTATTTTTTCTTAGTGATATTGTTAAACCATCTGTTCCTGTATCCTGACCTTCGGCTTTGGATATGACCACTACACCTAAACCTACTCATCTCATCTGTTTTTCCGATTATTATATTTTATGTTTTATGATGTCAGTATCTCTATTATTGTATACTACATTCCATTGTAGATACCATTCATTCTATATGTATGATAGTGTTTTATTACTTTCAGGGATATATTATAGATTATATGAATTTTGCTAAAATTATCGATTCATGATTATTGATTATACACATTATTGATATGATCTTGTAGTATAAATTATATATTATATGTTTTAACTTAATCACTTTTATATATATGTTTTATATTATCATAAAATAACATTGTAGCACTGTCTCACTTTTTCACGTCTTTATAATTACACACTTATTAACTTATGTAATAAAAATATTCGTTTTATGCACTGTTTGTCACTATATTATTTTTGCACTGCGTGCACTTTGATCACATATGCACCTTTTTGCACATCATTTTATTTTTAATTATATACTGGGTATTTATTCATCTACTTATAGCACTGCTCTTCGGGTCGATTTTAGCATTAATAGGTATTTAGTCATTATTCTTATAATTATTCTTTACTAAATACTTTCATTCATCTCTGTTTGGGATGTCTCATGACATGGTATACCATATCTGTGGCCGGGTTCTTTTGCGCATGCGCGAGTTTTTCACGCGTGCGCGATTGATCACTTTGCCAGGGTTTCCATCTTTACTGAGGTCTTCCCGATTTTGCTAGATGCGCATGCGCGGGAAGTTAGCGCACGCGCAGTAGGGATTTTAAGACGCCGGCGTATATTACAACAGGCATTGCCTGGACCCATTATATATAACCGCGGACGCGCGGTTTTCTTTATCCCTGGCCACTAATATGGAGTAATATAGTAGGTGAGCACTGATTGGTGTTTATGTAGGTCTATCATTATCCAGGTTGGGTCATTCCATTTTTTATTGGTTATAACTTGATGAGGGAGGAGGGTAATAGATGGCTTATTCTTTTAAAACCCAGGTCCGGCACATGCCAACTCACCCCGGACGAAGCGCACTGCGAAACGCGCGTTGGGACACGTGGCCTACATCCTTCCATCAGCCCAGTTAACGTCTCTTATTCAAGGTCAGGTATATACTATTCACTCATTGTTGCCATATGGCTTGTATGATATATTTATATGTTACCAGTATGGGGTTTACCACCTTTAATTTTTGACTTTATTTCATGTGATGGTCGTTTGTAGGTCATGCCTTTTTTGTAGTTCCATTGTCATCTTTTTAATGTCATTTTAATCATGTTTGTACTTGTATCTTGGTAATTTTTCAATAAAGTTTATGAATTTTATTGGTTAGTTGGTAGAATTATTTCTGATAGGTGTTTTTTGCGATATATTCCTAGTTCTACCAAGGATAGAGGTAGTATATAGCCCAGTTTTTTCTGATAGGTGTTTCAAGAGAATATATGATAGCAAATTGAGGAGCAGAAGAAAAGTCAAGAAGAGGTTTAGTCAAACTAGAAAACACTTCAAACAGGCTAAGAGAATGGAGCCAGGACACAAGAAGGATCACAAGCAAGGTGTACACAGAAAGACAGGTTCAAGTACCCTGCCTCAGCCATTGATTGGACACAGGTTCAGAACTCAGATTGGTTCTGCTCCAATCTCAGGCCAAGCTAGATAAGATATTAAACAGTCTTAAAGGGATGGAACACTCCTGACAGTGTTTTCACTTTTACAGTCTGCTGATTTTTTTTTTTTTTCAAGTCTAAGGTTACTCAGTATACATCAGTGTTTTATGGGTTTCCATACATGGATACCCAGAAAATTATTTAGAGTATTGTGGACATTCAAGTTGCTCCTGTTGTTCACAATGGCACGAAGTGAAATATCTAAAAGCTCAAATTTAACTATAATTACTTTGAAATTCAAAGGTGCTCCAAAAGCCTCTGAAAGCATACAAGTAGCATATACATTTTTGAATGTGTGCTAAGAAAACCACCTTGCCTGAATGCAATGTCACTGTGGAATAAACTACGGAGAATGGACCTTCTTCCACAGTAACATGGCAGTGAGCGACCTTTATGTTCGTTAAGATACATTGCTGGCAGATAAAGGATGTATAGGTAGACTGCTCCTTTTCCCACCCTGACATTGTCTTCAGGGAGGCCAGTGTGTCCTAAATGTGCATGTATTTAGGGGGCAGACACATTAGCACATGTAACATCTACCCCCTACCCAAACACAAAGTCAGTGATGTACACGTCATCACTTTTTGCTGAATAAAAGAATCAGTTAATTAATTTTTAATGTAAGTTATTTAAAGAGTTCATCCTGGGGAATGAAGAAGCCAAGCTGAAAGGAAAAAAATAAGTTGTACAAACTCTGTTAAAGGGTTGTTCAGTTGCTATAAACGTTGAATACAAAGCTCTTGGTGATTCGTTGAATTAAAAAAAAAGAAAAAACTTAATACACTGACTGAGTGTCTCTGGCCTTCTGTTTACATTCCACCTCTTCCAGATGAGGTTGTCACCACAGAAGCTGCTAATTGGCTTTAGAGGTCACATTCCTCTTCTTACATTAACATTCTGGGCTGCTCACTTCCAAACAGTAATTTAGTGCAGTGGCTGAGGCGGTGACGTCCCCATTCAGAAGAAGAGGAATGCAAACAGAAAAATGATGATATGCAGCGCTGGGACAGAAGAGCGGAAGAAGACGAGCATTAAAAAAAAACAAAATAAAAACCCACAACACTATGTGGCACTAGAAACTTAAGGCAACATCTATGAATTCGCCTACAGCGTATATTGCATCAGAAAATTGCCGCCAAACTGGTCGATAGATGTATGAACAGACATATGGCCAAACTTTCTGCAATGTGTGCATGGCACAACACATTTTAATGTGCCTAGAATGCACCAAAGTTTGGTGCAAGACTGCCATACAAAGCTTGGTGCATAACACTCTATGTGCCAATGCTGAGTATTATATGCCAAAAATGTTTGGCGCATAACACTTTCATTCATACTGTCATATTATGACCTTCTCAAATTCTATTTAGAACTGGTGTGTTGGCGCTAAGTTATATAGATGTCGCCCTTTAGGCTATGTTCACACGGCTTATTTTGCTCCGTATTTGGTGTGCATTTTGCCGCATATTGCGCATTATTTGTGGTGAAATGCGCGCCGCAATTACAGTATTTCATAGCTCTCATATAGAGATATGGATGACGCTCGTACCTCCGTGCGTAAAAAAAAAAGTATTGTACCCCCGGGGATTTAAGTGACATGTCAATTTTTTTCGGTCGTTTAAAACGTGCCGCGAACAATGCATTCAAGGGGGCCGGAAAGGGCTGCCAGCCCCCCATGTTTTGGGAGTAGCGTGATCAGCACGACCCCAAAACACACAGCGTTTGTGGGCGTACTGTACAGTTTGCAATTACACCTTTTAAAACATACCTTATATTTTTTTTTACTGGAGCTGGACAACCCTTTTAGGGAAGGTTATAACATTTTCTGAAATTAAAAAATTTACAATATCTCTTTTCTCTTCTGTTAATGTGAGAAATGTGTTATCCTCCAGCAAAAATGTGGATGTTTATGGTTCTGATGGATTTCTAGAATAAAAGTTCACATAGAAATTTTTAAAGATTTGATTGACTTTCATGGTGTTTACGAGGATACCTGACTTGTTGTGTGGTTAAGAAGTGCCCTGCATATAGCCAAGCTATTATAAAAAAGCATCTTTTTTTAAAAACTTTGGTTTTTTTTGTATCATAATATACTAAGTACAATATATTGTTATTTCTCAACCGTTCAACCACAGCTTGTAACTCTGCTTGGTTATTTGTTCAAGTTCTTGCTTAAATGATTAAACAATTGTTCGCCAAGGGTATCCAAATTATAAAAACTAACTGCCTAACGGGGAGACAGGGAAACCACAAGCGACAATATAATCCATAGACCGCATCTCCTAGTGTAGGGTACAGATAGATCAATCATGGCATCATTTTTATTTATTTTCTGGTTCACTATACTATATATGACCATCTGTCATCTGTGTAAAATGTACTGTAGTTCACCTTCTCTTTAATTTGCATTTTGATATACTGTACATCTACCATTGTGTAAACTATTCATATGTTTGCACCAAGACAATTTCAGTATGGAAAGAAGGGGTTATTAGCGGGGATACCATTACATAGAACAAAAAAAATCCAGGTCACTCACCACTCTTGCATCTTAGTGTGAAAGCCGTATACGCTGTTGCTCGTGTAGGTCTCACAGGAAGCTCCGCTGGGAGGGGGTGAACAATCAGGAAAAAAGGGGTTGCCGCTAAACCCCAACGTGGTAGTAGCGCAACACACCAAAATCTTCCGTGTAAAAAAAGACAGCTTTTTTAGATAAATGGTTAAAACAGCACACAAAGCATATGTAAGCCTTGGAGGATACGCGTTTCGGCTTTCTAGCTCTTGTTCACATCAAATGTAGCTACTAGTGCTTCCTTAAAATAAACATTAAAACCCAAACATGTACGCTTACTGTGACGTCACAAATAATGACGTATGCTCTTGGGCAAAGGCTTAAGGGAGGCAGACCGGCCATGGCAGGTATTTTAAGAAGTTATTTTTTAAAAGTAAAAATAGTTATTAAAAAATTATGGGTTTAAAATCTTTAATAATTAAACCTCCCGGGGAACTAGTTCCAGTTTTTAATACCCAGTATGACTCGCGTTTTTGGTGTTAAAGCGTTTTATTTCGACAAAGTTAAAACCCGGCACATTTTTAGGGTGATGGGTTTTTTTAGATCATGGGGTAATTTAGGTTAAAATCGGTGCATCATCTTTTAAAGATCGCGCCTTTTTCGGCGCTTCCTGTAATTTTGGGGGCCACAAACAGATTACGAAAAAGCGGGTGAGATGTTGTGCGACGTCAACTGGGGATGTGTAGGGTTGCGATTGGGGGATAAAAAAACATGACCCTGGGGTTTTACATAGAACAGCTTTTCCCTTTTCAGCTCAGTGTCTCTCGGGCGTCTCAGAGAAAGGACGGCGCTCTGCTTGTGTCCAAAAAGCACAGCGAAATTATTATGTTTTTTTTTCACAGAGAAACCCTCTACTATTAGCTTTGACCCTTTTACAATTTATTTAGATTAGGAGGGGAAGATTTTTTTATGGGTTGGGTTTAGAAAAATTTTAAAGGAGCATCTCCCTGCTGAAAAACTCAGGGGGGGGGGGAGCGGGGGGGGGGACCCCGCGGGGGGAACAAAAGACAAGCTCAAATAAAGAATACTGGATAAAGTTCCCAAGACTTAGGGGTAGCATTGCAATAGCTTTATTATTAACATTTTTCTATTGAAATTTTTCCTGGATTTTGGGGCAGCCTGAACTTAAGGATCCAATCTTTTCTAGAAACTGCAGGTCTCTTTGTTAGGGGGAAAAAAACCCACTTTTTTTTATCAGTATACATTTCAGATAGGTGTTCATTTAAATTTTTGCCCCATTCCCCCTTTGGGTTGTATATCCCCCCCTTTTATTTAAAAATTTTAAAAACCCAGAAATTTCACCCACGGGTTGATAGGTGCCAAAAATACCTTGTAATATCGAATAAATTTCAGTTTAACGGGGTTTTTTTAAATTTTTGGCCCGCATTACAGCTTTTGTTCTTTTGAGGCCCCTTTTCACTTAAATTTTAAAATACTGAAAATTTTTGTATTCCCACAGGTGAATTGAAAGGTGCCAAAAAAATCCCTTTTATTATCCGAATACTTTACGGGTTTTTAAAAGGGGGGGTTTTTTTGCTTTTTTTGCCAGTCCAATTTGTTGATAGACCACCTTGCATTTTTAAATTTTTGAATCCGGGAAATTTGTTTATTTTTACCACAGGTGAATTGATAGGTCCCAAAAAAAATACCTTGTAATTTCCAAAAAAAATTTCAGATCCCGTGTTTTTTCATTTTTGGGAAGGCCATTTTGGGTTGGGATAAAATTATTTTGGGTTTTTATATTTGAATCAGAAATTTTTGTAGTCCCCCACGGGGTGAATTGATAGGTCCCAAAAAAAACCCTTTTTTTTACCCGAATTCATTACAAAATTCGTGTTTTTTGGGCCCCTTTTGCCCAGTCCAGTTTTTTTTTTTTTTGTTTTTTTGATAGAGCCCCCTTGCATTTAAAATTTGAACCCGCAAATGTGTAGTTACCACAGGTAAATTGATAGGTCCCCAAAAAATCCCTTTTTTTAATCTGAATACATTCAGATACTTTTTTTTTTTTAACTTTGGGCGCACAAACGCTTTTTTCATTGAGGCACTTGCATTTAAAATGTGAATACTCCCAATTTTTTTTAGTCACCACAGGTGATTTGATGGGTTCCAAAAAAAAATCCCTTTTTTTTAAATTTTAAACCCCCCCCCCCAAAAAATTTTACATTTCAGATACTTTTTTTTTCACTTTTGGCGCGGGCCAGCTTTGTTGTTTGATTTATTTGCATTTAAAATTTAAAACAGCAATTTTGTAGTCACCACAGGTGAATTGTGGGTCCCAAAAAATACCTTTTATTATCCGAATACTTTTACAGATAGGGTTGTTTTTTCCCAATTTTTGCCCAGTCCGTTTTGGGTTGATAGAGCCACCTTGCATTTTTAAAATTTGAATCCACATTGGTAGTTACCACGGGGTAAATTTTTTTTGATGGGGCCCAAAAAATTTCCTTGTAATATCCAAAAAATTTTCGATACGTTTTTTTTAAACTTTTCCCGCACTAAAGCTTTGTTCTTTGGGGCCCACCTTGCATTTAAAATGTGAATACGCAATTTTTAGTCACCACAGGTGAATTAAATTAGGTCCCAAAAAAATTTCCCTTTTATTATCCGAATAAATTTCAGATACGTGTTTTTTTCACTTTGGCGCGGGCCAGCTTTGTTGAAAAACTACTTTGCAGTTAAATTTGAATACAGAAATTTTTGTAGTCACCACGGGTAAATTTGATAGGTCCCAAAAAATCCCTTTTTAAATTATCCAAATACATTACAGATACGTGTTTTTTGCTTTTTTGCCCTTTAAAGTTTTGGTTGATAGAGCCACCTTGCAGTTAAATTTGAATCCGCAATTGTGTGGGTTTACCACAGGTAAAATTGATGGGGTCCCCAAAGAATACCTTTAATATCCGAAAAAATTTTCAGATACGTTTTTTTTTGACTTTTGCGCACTACAGCTTTGTTCATTGGGGCACCTTCCCAATTTAAAGGGGGAATACTGCAATTTTTAGTCACCAAAAGGTAAATTTATAGTCCCAAAAAAAATACCTTTTATTACCCAAAATACATTTCAGAAAACGTGTTTTTTCACTTTGGCGCAGGCCAGCTTTGTTGATAGATCTACTTTGCATTTTAAAATTTGAATACACCCAATTTTTTTGTAGTCACCACAGGTAAATTTTATGGGTCCCAAAAAATCCCTTTTTTAATACCCGAATACATTACAAATACGGTTTTTTGCACTTTTGCCGGGGCCAGATTTTTTTGGGATGGGAGCCATTTTGCATTAAATTTTTTTTTAAAAAATTTTCCAGCAATTTTTGTAGTTACCACAGGTAAAATTGATAGGTCCCAAAAAAATACCTTTTATTATCCGAATACATTTCGATATGTTTTTTTTTATTTTGGGCGCAGGCCAGCTTTTTTGGAAAAAGATCTACTATGCAGTTATATTTAAATTTCAGCAATTTTTTTTTGATTTGAGGAATTTGAGAAAAGCTGTGATTTGGTTTTTTAATAAGGACTTTCCCAAAAAACTCTTCCATCCCTTTTATAAAAATTTTGAAATTTTTCTGAACGGACCCAAATTCAGGGGAGCGAGCAAAGAGGGGGGTGGGGACATGAGGTTGGGGTTTCAGAGAAGGTGCTCCTTCCCGTGTTTGGCGAAAACAGGGCATGCCAGTGGACTTTTAGTTGCGGGGACCCCCCCCAAGGCCCCCCCCCTTGTCACCCGCGGGGTCAGGGCCCTGTGAATCTCAGTTTTTGAAAAAGGTAGCCAATCTATCCTTCAGTGGTTAAGCAACCTGCATCCAGCAGTCTTACCTCCTCGTCCCCCCCATTTACGGGCCCCAAATGTCGTCATCAATCAACCCGCTCCGTCCAACTGAACACCCCAAAAGTCAACTCGTTACCCACCACTGTGGGGTAATCCATTTTTGAAGACCTTTTGTGACAAAGCCCGGTTTGGGGTCAGAAGGGAGGTTAAAAGATAAAAAGGCCAAAAGGAAAGATTTTCTCTGCTCTGACCCCAGTTACTGATGCCATCAAGGAGGAAATGAAGCCGGCAATCGGCAAAAATCCCGGGGGGTCCGCAACGCCTTGCACCCCTCTTGCTTGTAGCCCCCAACTCCCGGATGCAGGAAAAGTCAGGACGACAAAGTCCCCCTTTTGTTGTTTATATGATTTAGACCCTTCGGGATCCAAAGTGGTCTTTTCAGCAGAATTTTCTTTGCGAGGGGCTTTTATCATGGGGCGAGGAGGAAACGATGGGGTAGTGTCAGTACGGGGGTCGCCTCAAAAAGGGAAAAAGGGCGGTCGCGAAGTCCGTGATAAAATTCCGCCAGCCACGGTCAGCGCAAACCCCCTCCTCGCTTATCCCCCGTCAAAAAGGTCCAGGACCGCTCAAGCCTGGGCCCTTTTTTGACCAAGCCCCTGATTCACCCGCGATGTAAAATGCCGCCTTTGGTAAACGCATAAGTTTAAAGGGAAGAACCCCTTTGGTGGTTAAAAACCCCCACCAAAAAGTCCCAGCCAAAATGCAGAAATGCATGAGTTTTACCAAACCCCTGTCACACCCCCCGCCCCCGCCTCCCCCCGCCACCAAAAACTTTCCTTTACTGCCCATGTCTCTCAGAGTCATGACAGGGGTCAGCCCCCCGCTTTTGCCTCCCCCGTCGCCCGAGTACCACCCGCACCACCGAGAAACCCCTTTCCCCCCCTTCTCCCTTCCCCCAGTTTGGGCGCCTGAACGCTGTAAGCGGCCAGTCCCAGCAGCCAGGGCCCTTTGTCTTTTTTTCCCGGTTTGGGAGGGAGAAAAAACACTTTAAAACCCCAAAACCCCCCAAAACCAAAAACCGAATGTCGGCATTGCCAGGCTTTTTGGCCTTGGGAAAAGTGGCCCCTTTTTGTCTGGTGGGGCCCAGATGGGTTTTCCGGGCCCCTTCTGGCCCTTGCCTGCCCCGAATACCAGTTTCCGGGGGAACTTTTCTTTACCAGAAAAGCCCCTCCCTGCCCTGGCCAGCCAAAGGGTCATCTAAAATTTTAAGGCGTTGTCTGCATTGTGTCCGGGGAAAAATCCAAATTGCCACCGACACATGGACTAGTAAGCAGGCCCAAAGGCCCCTATATCTCTGTGACAGCTCACTTTGGGGGAGCTGGGGGGATGTCCCCCGGGGGGGACGGTGGCTCTCAGGCCCGGGGCACGCTCTTTTTTTTAAAACCCCAGGGATGGGGCAGGGTTCTTTCCCCCCAAAAGGGCCCCTTTGGGGGCATCACGTGCCCAGAGAAAACAGGCCTTTTTTAAATTAATATTTCTTGGAGACCGTCCAACAAGGGTCAGGAGCTGTGGGCCGGGTTTTCCCCAACGAACCGGACGTGGCTGGGGGACAAGAACCTTGGGGCCAGGCAAGGTGGTGTTTTGATAACAGTCGAAATTTTGCTACCCCCCTTAAGATCGGGAGGGTGGGGAAAATCCCTTGCCTGGCACATGTTTATGAACCTTGTCGTCCAGAAATTTCTAAAAC
>JAODAL010077717.1:0-13171 GCA_025379985.1 Phyllomedusa bahiana | reverse complement strand
TTTTTTTTCCTCAAAATTTTTAGACACAGTGTGAGAGATGGACAAGGATAGCTTGAAGGACCAGCTTTCCCTTTTTCCCTAGATGATGCAACCGGCACTTGGCAGAGTCAATGGGGAAGTCAGGGAGTGGGTGCCATCTTGGTTTCGGACTCCCATCACCCCGAAAAAACCCAGACTAGTTGGATTTTCTGCACTTATAACATTAGACTAGGGTCTAAAAACAGCATCATGGAAATATTTTAAAAGGGGTTGTTTCGCTACAAGTTAAATGTCTCGATTAGGGGGACAGAAAAATAAGCATTTTGAAATTTGGTTTTGCATTCCCTCGTATTGGTTTAGCGAAATGGGCTTTTCTGTAAATCTGTATTCTGTTTCTGCTGCGGGTGGGGACCCCCCCCTGCCGGGAAACCGTCCTCTAGACACGCACCCTGCACTGTGATGGCTGGCTGACATTCCTTCACCCCTGTTGGGATACGCCCCGACGGGAAAACGCCCAGCCACCCCCCCTCACTGTGATTGGTTTTCTGCACCTCTGTTTTTTCCCTCTGAGTTTAAAAAACGATGTGAAACCCAAAGTCTGTGGCCTAAAAACATCCCCCGCTCTAGGTAATGATCTGGGAAATTACTAGTGTTTAATTTCATTCCCCCTATTAACACAGTATTATAGAGTCTCCTGCCTGTTAACAGGGGAAGGAGGGGGGGGGGCAGTGTGCTTGTCCATTACTCAATCTGCTGCCGGTAACAGAGGGGGGGGGGGCAGTATCACCCCCTCACATTTTTTTCCATTTCAGGCTGTGTGTAAATGCATATAGCACAGCAAGGAGCTTGTGGAGTCACCCTGAAGCTCTGCAGACACAGGACAGCACCGCAGGAGGCATAGCTTTTCCTCTCCAGACATCCTTCTGCTTCCACTCACAGTCAGAATGATGATTTAAAGGCCCCCTGGAGGAGAACGCCCCCGGTTTCAAAATTTTAATCTCAAGAATTAGCTAAGAGCACGAATGTTCAAAGATAAAACTCCTTTAAGACATGCCATCCACGTTATTATTTCCTGCATAGATTTTAATATGTATTAAGTGGCAGAAATCAATTTAAAGCAGGGGAAAAAAATTTCAGTTTACATAGGAATCCATTAAAAAAAGGCAATACATGATCAAAAATGGGAAACATTTCTAAAACCAAAATGCTAATCATTAAATACCAGGTAAGAGTAAAGACAAAAAACGATGGTCCCTCGACGCATAAATTAATTTTGGTTCTGGGAAAGAGCATTGTATGTTAAAACCAGAACTCTTGGAAAACTGTAATTGGTTTCCAAAACCCCAAAATGTCACCCAAATAATGCAATTGGAGAGAAAGAAAATGATGCAGATAACTAATCCAGATAAAGCACATTCTTACATATAACATCAGAAAGAGCTGCTGGAAGCTGGAAATCACGTTCTATGTCAGGGACAAGAGCTTCTTTGGATCTTGTACTTTATATGTAATGTACCAGAATAAAAGAAAATGGGGTCCTCAACTGGTGCCCAAATGGAGCACACTTATCCTGCACAATAATGTAGAGAATGTATCCATGAGAGACTATATACCAACACTCTGTACTTGTAGATAGAGGTGCTATAGACCACCAGTCACTACATGCACTGCACTAATACAGGGGTTTTAGAAGTACAATGTTTATGATAATTGATTGAAACTTTATTATCACATGAGCCACAGATCAGTAATGTCTGTGACATTGTATGGCGAGTGTGGTTTCAAGATGCAATGTCCCAGGTAAGATCATTTTATGGTATCAATATTGTATCCTGAGGCCGTTGTAACTTGAAGGACCATTATATATAACTTCCCACTGAGAATGTTAAAGAGGTATTCCCACCACACATATTGATGACATATCTATAGGATATGTCATCAATATGTGATAGGTGTGGTTCCCAACTCTAGGATATGCTCTAGGACGGGGTCCACAACTCCCATCCTTAAGACCAACCAACAGGTCATGTTTTCATCTCCTTAGCATTGCACAGGTGATATAATTACTGTCAGTGCTTTCTGTGGGAGATCCTAAAAACATGACCTGCTGGTGGGCTTTGAGGACTGGAGTTGGGGACCCCTGCTCTAGGATATGCCATTAATCTATTAATATGCCATCAATGTGTGGGATGAGAATATCCCTTTAAGTGGAAGCAGCTCCACACTAAACCTAGTGTGCGATGTTAAAATAATCAAAATCACTCCAAAGTTGTAACAAGCATGAAAAGAGCCCTGTATCCTTACTATCAAAAAAGCCACGCTACAGCAAATTTCAATTATCCTTTGTCACACCTGTGTGTGCTCTGTGTGTATATATTGGGGTTTATCTGGAAAGATGGAACAGATTACTATTCAGGCTCAGACTGACCCACATGGAAAAAGTGGAAACCTCTAGTGGGCCCCTTCTATTGTGGGTCCCCTAGGGATGGTGGGACCATCAGAATAGCAGTGTTGGGGCTAATTTTTAGGGAAGAAAGGAAATACGCAAAAAGCAAGAGAAAGGTAAGAGTCATGTACAGTAGCTGTGGTCGGTGGTGGGGAGACAACTCCACTGGTGGGCCCCAAGATTCAATTCCCTTGGTGGGCCCTTGGCACCCCAGACCGACACTGTTAGGATTGTAAACAATCAGATGATCCTGAAAGATAAGAAGATTATCTGCAGAATTATTTCCATTTTATAATGGGACCAATTCTAAGAGGTTAGATAAAACTATAGTCCAGGGATTTCTTCTTCAAGCACAGAAAACACTGGCAATGAATGGGTTATATAGAGAATACTAACAACTCTAAGTATAAAAAAACAACGTAAAGAACACGGACTTGGTAGAAAACTGAGATTTGTCTTTGTAGCCAGTTTTCTTTTTCTTTCAGAGAACAATGTTGCTTGGCAGGATTGGTGATTTTTCTAATGGCACTAAACCAGAGAAGGAGCTGAAGGCAGAAAACAAATATGAAATGAAATATGGCACAGATTTGGCAATATCCTGCAGGATAAACTCAAGACAGAAAGAATAGACAGAGAATACAAGAGTGCAGGAGAAAGAAAACAAAGGTTTGGCACAAATGCTATAATCAAGAATTCAAGGTTAACATTTTGGAGAGACTGTGGGGGTGGAATAGACGACTCAGCTTAACCTTTTCATGTCTGAACTTTGACAAGAACTATAGTAAGCTTCACATTGCTGTCGGTGAGGCTCCTTGGTAATATCTAAGCCAATTCTTTCCTACTTCTCCCTTACTGCTGATGACAATGGGTGGAGTTTTTAGCACCTTGGACAGCTACTGTTATTGCACCCACATTGCCTTTTGTGCTTTCACCTGTACTGTCCTTGTCTTAACGTCATAATGTGAAAGTTTGCATCGTCTAAATCCACCCTAACCTTAAAGCACATCAGCTCCGTCCTCAACAAATATCCTTAGAATGTAGATTGCAAACCACAAAATTACTAGGATTTGTTTCTTTATGATATCCCTACAGCCTCAGCCAAGACTAACAGAGTCAATGTATTAGGGTCATTTACTAAGAACTGTGTCTCCCTCTTCCTCATATGAAAGTAATATTCCTCATATAAAATAAATACGATATTGTGGCAATGGTATAGTAAGCAATTGTTCGCTTTTATACCTCATTGAGATTGGTGCTTAAGACTGTGCGATTTAATTCAGAAAACATACAAGGGTAATGTTAAGATTAAACAAATACAGTCTCCAGTCAGACTACTTTACATGGGTTGTCCAATCAGGAGAACCACTGCCCATATGTTCTGTTAGGTCTTATGCATTCCATAAAGAGTCCTCTGTATTAGCTTCTGCAAAAAGCACCTCCTGCTCTGCAGGAATAAGCAGAATGTTGTATATATGGTAGCCCATTCATATGATTGGACACCATATACTATTACATTTCTCTTGCATCTGCTGTCTGCAGTTTCCTCACCAACAGTTGGTGCATCATTCCCTTGTCAGGAGCCTGGAAAACCAGAACCAAGATGACATTAACCTTGATCCAGTGAAATGGGGGGCACCACTCACTTATCACTGACACACTGTACCCTTAGGCCATGTTCACACGGCTTAAAATGGGCCGTATTTGGGTCTCGAAATTTTACGCGCCGAAGTGCGCCAATTAACGGGCGAAAAGGCCCATCATTACGGTAATCACAGTTCTCATAGAGAACTATGGTTAGTCTCCTCTCCCACCGGGCAAAAGCCAAGGGGGGAGTAATTGACATGTCACTTTCTAGCGGCGTATACGCGCCTAGCAGTGTAGTCAATGGGTCCAGCGAAGTGGGGCCCTGCTTACTCCCCCGCTCCCGCCCCGCCCCCGTCCACACGGCGTAATTGCGGGGCGAAATTGTCCCGCAATTAAGCCGTGTGAACATAGCCTTATTCTTAAACCCTAACAGCTGTCCAGATAGCAAATGTCTTTGGATCAAGGTTCGTCTTTGAGTCTCTTCCTAAGCCAGTTCACTATGGTGGCCCTGTCAAGTGTGCAAGACATAGTTCTAGAGTTCAGCAGTCACCACAAGTCTCATCTCCTTCCAAAGAAGGAGGTTATTGCTTAACAAGGGTGATCAGGGGATTTCTAGTGCATCCTTAGCTACAGCCAGCCAGGTACATGCTATCATCTTCAGACAACCACCTACTTTAGTGTTTCATTACAGGAAAAAGTTAAAAGCAGCTTTGTGACCATCGCCAATGTGATTGTAGCCAATCATTAACTTTTTTGTTAAAAAAAATTAATTTATGGAACTGTGTCACCATGAAGATGTGTAATTTTGGAGAAGAGAATGCTTTTAACAAGTATCAGGATGTTTCATGGGAAGATCTCAGTCCGCTGATCACCTCTAACTTAAGAAAGTACATAAAGTTCCCTACACTTGGGACTCTGACAAGGCAATGTGCTGTCTGCAGTATTGCAAAAGGTTTTCCCATGAATAATTAAAATATACCATAGCTTACTGATTGGTGGAGGTCTGAAAACTTTGAACACCTCATCATTGTTGCAAAGTAATCACAGCCCTAATAAAGCCTACACCCCTCCAGACACTGCGTGGGTGTGGTAAAATCACAGAAAAATGGGACATTGTTTACTCAAAAATACTTCCAGCTCAATGGCTGGACTAAAGACTGAACCCTTTAGGAGGTAACACAAGCCCCTGTGTTACATGGGAAAGATATAACAGGTGCAGATAATTAATGAGCAAGAGCTCACACACCCCTCCACTAGCTGAATGATAAAAAAAAAACTGCACCTTAAGTAGGTACCAATTCACACCAGTATGAAAAAAGTCACAGTATAATACATGGGGAAACTGCACAAATGCAAAAATACCAATAAGACAACCACTCACATGCCTTCTATGTATGAGGAGGGTGGTTACCGGTACTATAATTGCATATAAATAAGGCGATACAAAGGGTACCACTTATACAAATAAGTGTGGTGCACCATGCTGGCTGAGGCCTCGTTCACACAGCTTATTTGGGCGCTGACTTCAGCCATACTGCGCGCCGTATTTGTGCTGCAGTACGGCTGAAATCCGTCCCAGTCATTACGGTAATCCACAGTTCTCGTAGAGAACTGTGGATTCCGTCTCTTCTCCCCGCTCGGGGGGAGAAAGTGACATGCACATTATTTACGGCGTCCCCGCAATTACCGTGTGAACATTGCCTTACAGCCGATGACACATCTACTATTCATTTGGGTTGGATGACCAGCACTTTTTGGGTGTCCAACACAAAATACTGACACCCTCTGCTCTCCAATATTTAGGGCAAAGATGATATACTAGAAGAATATCAAATATGGGGTATTAGTTGATACAGTGGACACTATACACAACTCGCGTACCTCGTCAAAGTTCCTCATTTCATTTACAAAACAAAATCACAGAAAAATGGGACATTATTGATTCAAAAACACAAGCGCAAGGCCATTCTTACAGCTCAATGGCTGGGCTAAAAACTGAACCCAGTAGGAGGGAACACAAGCCCCTGTGCTACATGGGAAAGATATAACAGGTGCAGATAACTAATGAGCACAAGCTCACATAGCCATTCACTAGGGGAACAGCTGAATGATAAAAAAAACTGCATCTTAAGTAGGTACCAGTTCACACCAGTGTGCAAGAAACCACAGAATAATACATGGGGGGACTTCACAACTGCAAAAATATCTATAAGCAAACCACTCACACTCCTTCCATGTATAAGGGGGGGTGGTTGCTGGTATTGTAATTGCATATAGATAAGGCAATACAAAGGGTGCCATCTATATAGATACATGTGGTACACCATGCTAGCTTACTAACACAGCCACATCCACTCCAATAGGGTTTTTTGACAGTGCCTGTTTTTTTATGCTTCTGTTCAGAGAAAGTGTTGAAGTGGGAATTTAATATTTATAGTAACACTGGCAATATACCATAACCTTCTGGAGAAAAAAAAAAGAAAACCTTTGACACAGTGAGTTATTGTGACCTACAAAAGAGACAGATGACAAGTTTTGCTCTGCAATATCTCTGTCCTCTTTTTATTGCCTTGGACCCAGGCATATTGGCATACATATAAATGTAAATGATACTAGGATAACAGCTGACCACTGGAGGTTAGAGAAGCTGTGCACATGGTGACTATCTTATGATAGGTTGTACAGATGTGATGGCTTATCAGCTGATCAAAAGAGTTTTCTCCACTAATCATCATTCCTTCATTATCTCATCCAGGTTTGCTGCTCATGATGTTTGTTCAGAGGTCAAGTATATGGTATATTTGGAATATTATGATAGTAATGAATTCAAACTAATGAAATGCAGTCATCTAATTGTTTTCTTTATGTCTAATACACAAAATTTTAACAAGGAAAGATCTGTTGGCTTGTATAGAGTTATTTGGAGCACATCAGCATGAGTAGTATCTGGATGTAGTACCCTCACCTAGTGGAATGCGAGGAAGAGGACCTTGGTCCTATAACAGGTGGAAACTTCAAAAGTGGGACCTTCTCACACTTAATATATATTTATTGCATATCTTATGGACTTGCCATGAAGGACTTAGATGAGAAACCTCCTTTTAATGCACATTTTTACTGTTCTCCATGGTAACCTTTTTGAATTTTGAATTTTTATACTAAGATTTCCCTAGGTGACACAATGCTAAAGTAAAAAAGGCCATTTACAAAGATACCGTCACTCGACTAAGGTTAACATGGAAAAATGACTACAACTGCTATGGAAACTGTTTTTAAGAGTAATTAAAACTTAATAATGCCTTTTAGCGCAAGCCATTCAGGCAGAATCCATCTGGGGTCTTATCCAATTAACAACATAAGTCCTTCTACTTTTTCCAGTTACGTCTACAGTTTGGGGTGTGTAATCTAAGATTTCATGCCTTAAAATGTCTTGCACATAGGTCACTGCTGTGATCTCTGCTGTTCAGTACCATGGACAGTGGATCTCTCTGAAGTGGTGTATAGTCTTTTGTAGGCTGTAAATCTCTGTCCAAGGCTCACACACTAAGTGCAGTCACTTGATAATTTGCTAATATATTTTCTCCACGCTTAAACTGTACTATATGCAACACACAGATCTAAATAATTTAAAAGGAGCAGAGCACATAAATATACATGTCAGGCCAGGAATACAATATTTATTACATCTGATGAACCCTCCTCTGCCAGACTCATAACTGGTTATATGCTGTCATACCTGACATTGGTTATATGCTTTCTCAAGATAACATATTGTCCTCCTAAATTTAGTATCTATATTTAATGGGTCTTTTGTTGCAAAATATATTTTCTTCATGACATGAATATAACTATGAAGAATATTTTTCAATGTTATGTTGTAAATTTCATGAATTGGGTTTAATCGTCCAAGTGTTGTCATTTACCTTACCCCTTGTCAACCGATTTGTAAAGGTAATTCATGTATAACCATCATTTCTTAGACATTATTAAACTATTAGGAACAAGGCTTGTGAGCTTGAGATGTTTTTCTAGACCTTTTTAGTTGCTAAGAGGTTTTTTTTCCTACTTGCGAAGTTTGGGTTAAAAACCAAAAACTAACCCACTTATTACAAAATGGCAGTGATAATGATTAGTTGATTAGTGATGATCAGTTTTTGAAGATCACCAACATTTTTAAAATTCTAAGTGGGTCTACTAGTGCCTGATACATTTGTTTGGAAGATATACTGCAATTGGTTAAATCTATAATACCTTCAGGTATTATCATTGTCATTAGACTGGGTACATTAGGTCCACCAGAGGATATGGTTTTCAAACCTCCACATGCACGTCAACTTTTTCTAAATCTTAAAGAATTGTAATATAAAGAGCATCCCAAATAAATCAGGGAACAAGAAGAATACCAAGTAGGAAAGTGTGTAGGGAGAAATAAGCATAATCTGATAAAACTAATCCTGGTTCTTGTCATGGACTACCCCATGAGGTTTAGATTTCTCAAATCAGTCATCCACTGGCAAATTAATGGAGTTTCCACAGGTTTCTAATGTCTCAGAGCTATTACTAGGAAGTGTCTAAGAAGGCCTTCTAAATTCTGTAAATGGGACTGAGGAGTAAGGAAAAAAAATTAAATAAATGAATAAATAAATAATTAAATAAATAAGTGCTGACTTTATGGGTGGATGTCACTCTCAAACCAGTTATCTGGTGATGTATTTAAAAAATGGCCTCCCAGAATGGTTGCATATCATTGTGCCTGCCTGTGTTCTAAAGAAGCAACAGAACTCAGATAACTCTGGTAATACTAATATATAGTATCTCCCAAAAGTGAGTACACCCTCACATTTTTGTAAATATTGTATTATATATTTTCATGAGACAACACTAAAGATTTGACAATTTGATACAATGTAAAGTAATCAGTGAACAGCTTGTATAACAGTTTAAATTTGGTGTGCCCTTAAAATAGCTGAACACGCAGCCATCAATGTCTAAACCATTGTCAACAAAAGTGAGTACACCCCTAAGTGAAAATGGATAAATTGTGCCCAAAGTGTCAATATTTTATGTGACCACCATTATTTTCCAGCACTATCTTAACTCTCTTGGGCATTTAGGTCACTAGAGCATCACAGATTGCAGCCACTGGAATCCTCTTCCACTCCTCCACGATGACATCACGGAGCTGGTGGATGTTAGAGACTTTGTGCTCCACCATCTTCCGTTTGAAGATGCCCCACAGATGCTCAAGAGGGTTTAGGTCTAGAGACATGCTTGAGCAGTCCAGCACCTTTACCCTCATTTTCTTTAGCAAAGCAATGGTTATCTTGGATGTGTCTTTGGGGTCATTATCATTTTGGAATACTACCCTATATCCCAGAAGCAAGGGGATCATGCTATGCTTTAGTATATCACAGTACATGTTGGCATTCATGGTTCTCTCAATGAACTGTAATCCATGTTTTTAGTCTGCTTGTCTTCTGAAATTGTTTGGGGGCTTTTTTGTTCCTCATCTTTAGAAGAGCCTTCCTTCTGGGCTGGGATGACAGCCATGCAGACCAATTTGATGCAGTGTGTGGCATATGGTCTGAGCACTGACACTCCACCCCTTTAACCTCTGCAGCAATGCTGGCAGCACTCATACGTTTATTATGAAAAGAAGATCTCTGGATATGATGCAGAGCATGTGCACTCAACTTCTTTGATTGATCAAGATAAGGCCTGTTCTGAGTGACACTTGTCATGATAAACCACTGTATGGTCTTGGCCACGGTGCTGGAGCTCAGTTGCTAGGTGTTAGCAATCTTCTTATAGCCTAGGACGTCTTTTTTTCAGATCCTCAGAGAGTTCTTTGCCATGAGGTGCCATGTTGAACTTCCAGTGACCAGTATGAGAGAGTGTGAGAGTGATAACACCAAATTTAACACACCTACTACCATTCACACCTGAGACGTTGTAACAATAATGAATTATAAGACACAATGGAGAGAAAATGGCATATTGGGAACAATTTTCCCATTTTTACTTAAGCTTTACTTCCTTTTGTTGCCAGCAGTGTAGACATTGATGGCTGTGTGTTGAGTTATTTTGAGAACATACCAAATTTACACTGTTATGCAAGTTGTAAACTAACTGTTTAGTTCTGTCCTATAAAAAGATATAATACAATATTTAAAAAAAATGTGAGGAGTCAACCCACTTTTCTGAGAATCTAAAAACGAGAGAATAGGGGAGAGGAGACACAGAAACAACGCACACTAACGCAATAAGAGTTGACTTATTGGTAAACAGACTGTTTATATAACACTAGCCTTTGGGAGTTGTGCTAGCTGAGGCACAAAACTCCCTAGAGCTTTAGGTAGTTTTGAGCCAGAATCTGGGTCTTGTGAAGTCTGCTGAAGGGTCCCGTCGATACTAGCTCCCAGCTGGGAGACAGCAGAAGGATGCTGTATAGATCGAAGTTGTTTGACCAGAAACCTCTTATGTTTTTGGCAAGACTGAATCAGTGTTGGTTCCAGATAATGTGCATTATAGCACAAAACGCATCTTCCTTCTTTTATATGTGAATAGACAAACCTTTCTTTTTAATTCTAATGTGAGTAGTCCAGCGCTGATTTGGTCTTGCCAAAAACATAAGAGGTGTCTGGTGAAACAATTTCGATCTATACAGCATTTTTCTGAGATTCTGTAATTCCTCAGGGCACTTGTATCATCTTATTAGTATAGTTCTCTTGGTTTTGTAATGCCCATAGCTTTTTGTAAGAAAAAAATCTTGAGCCAATCCACATCAGGAAGACTCCTTTTCATTTCTTGCTCCCAATCTCATATGAAGATAGAAGAGTAAGTAGCTAACTTATTTAATAGAAGTCCATAGAGAAGGAAGATAGTACAAGAGAGGGCAGTGGACTAGAGAAAGCTGTATTCAAAATCAGGAGAGGCTGTGGGCAGCCTTTTAATTGCATTGTAACATTGCTGATACCATTGCACACATAAAACATAGAAGGACAAGATAAATAGGTTACTTGTGAATGAACTCTTAAGAAATAGATCCTCATGATCTCCACTAAATAGGGTTCTACTGGATCTTTATTGTGTCAGTGCTCTAGAGCAATTGTAAGATCCTCTGATATTTGTGTGTTCCAGTCTTATTTTGTGAGATGTATGGATCTATGTAACCAGCATAAATGTGGTACAATAATAATCATCGATTTTCATATGGGCTTTACTATTTATCTTTATAGTTTAATCTTAATTCCCATTTAAAGAAAGTATAAATCAATAATATAGCCGCAATCTTGAAATGTTTCCCCATAGAGTTTGCTAGTAATGAAGAAGACCATTATTATTATTTTTGGTGTATAATAAAGAAAAATATGAGGCAGATTTGTCAAATAAGGACAAAACTTTCTTTCAACAATATCTCTTTGGTCCGGTTTGCCAGGCAGGAAAGTTTGATAAATGTTCTCCTTAATGTGAGTGATGTAATTGCTCCCCTAATTTGTCTTGTTCCTTCACAGCACATAGAACTTTTAATACCATTAGCTCAAAGACACATTAAACAAAGAGAAGAAAGGGCAAAGAGAAGAAATTCAAAGTGACATTTCCAATGTCACTTAAGAGCCAAAACCCATTCTGATAGTTTGACAAATGTCTTCAAAGCATGGACTTTTAATCGAATGTTTTAGCAGACTTAATGAAGAAGGCATTAAACTCTGTAAACTCTTTCCCTGGCAAAATAATGTTCTAGAAAATTCACATAATTGATGAGAGTTGTTCCTAGATACATTACAATGAATATTAATAAAAAACAGACTAAATCGCAATTAAGGATCTTATGTGATTCAAGACCTTGATTCCATCTCATGCCAAGGAGGCATGACCAACCATCCAAGAGTTAACATTAAACTGTGCAGTTAGCAATTTCCATTAAAGGTTTCCGGAACACTTAAGAGGAAGAAATATATTTATACAGAACCCAGAAGAATTAATTGATGGAGAAAGGAGCTTTTATAAAGCAGATTTAGAATGTGCCTGACTCCACTCAGTACTCATTCTCTGGGTAGGAGCTGTTTCCACATGGGGCAGCTTATATAACTCTTTGGATGAAACAATAAAATGAAACAATAAAATATTCCATCTACCTCTGGGGTCTGAAGTGCAGAGTGCTTTAAATCCCATTTGTCTACCCTGTCTTGAAACATATTACATAAGAGTTAAATGTCAGCAGCATGGATGAGCTCAGTCTTAGCGCATACTAGAGATTAGTTCATAAAACCCATGATTCTTCAGCTGCCATTATTTTACAATTACTAACATGTTCCTAAAAGCCAATGATTTGGAACCACAAACAGCTGAAATGGAACAGATGCTATGCCCTGACGTCATGATATTGTAGCTGCTGCAGCCATAGCATATATGATTTGGGGTCCAGAGGCTGAGAGGGTCCACTGGCCCCAGGATCACTGTTACTTTTTGTGTCGATAAAAACATTGGTGGTGGCTTTCTGAAGTCTAAGACTTCTATGAGGATTTGCCTTTGTGCAGAAGATCTGTTGTATGGTTATATTATCCAGAACCTGAAAACAAAAATCTCTATGCCATATGAAACTGTCAAGGTCCCCTGAAAAAATTAAAACAGACCTGAATGACTTCAGATTATTAGATCTAGATTACTAGTTTTTTATCTTTATTTTTGTAATTTGAAATTGTCTTTTTTTTTGCGTGCATAAAATGGGGTGTATGGGCTTATGCCTCATGGAGCCTGTTTTTATCTTTCTCTGAATCAGCACTGCAAAGGAACGAGTTACACTGGGCTTTCGTCAGTCTTAGGCTGGGTTCACACCTCGTTGTGCTCTGCATTGGACGTATCCATTGTGATACCATGAGTAAAAAGTAGTCCAATGGATACCGTGACCAAGCCGTGGCTGGACCATAGACATTAATAGACCAAACTCAGTCCTATTTGGAGCGTGTTTGCTTTACTTGTCAAACTTATGTGCTCTCTGTGTGGGACACAAAAGTGTGGTAGACAAAGATTTATGACTCAAATGGAAGGCATATACCGCCAGGAAGTAGAGCAAACGTATTCAAAATAGGATCTTGTTTGTTCTGTTAATGTCTATGAGCTAGTGGCAACTCTGTTTGAAGAAATTTTTCAGGTACCCCC
>JAODAL010077716.1:0-13171 GCA_025379985.1 Phyllomedusa bahiana | reverse complement strand
ATTACCCACGAATCAAAGGGTTTCCCCCGCTCTGTCGGTAAAATGGAACCCCCGGGCCCCAATAAAGCTCGGGGAAACACTGCACGTCAGCTTGGGGCCCTAAGTGGCCCCAGAGCTGTCTGTGTATCAAGCCAGGGACCTGGACCACACTGTGTGCTGTCCAGATCACTGCCTGTGTCATAGTGACACAGATTAGAATGTATTAGCATATATGAATATGCTAATACATTGTAAGTGTAAAAAAAAAAATGTAAACAGCTTCCCCCTTCCAGGGGATTTTAAAAAAAAAAAAGTAAAATAAAAAAAACAGAAAAAGTGTTTAAAAAAAAAAATAAAAAAATAAATAATAAAATAAAAATAAATAAATATTTAATAAAAATAATTGTGCATATATTACACACACAAAAAAACCTACACATATTAGGTATCCACACGACCGTAATAACCTGTAGAATTAATCTAACAAGTTATTAAGTGTAAAAATGTGATGGTGTAAAAAAAAAAACAAACTAAAAACAAAAAAAGAAATAAAAAGAAATTCTGCAATTATTTAAAAAGCGAATTTAAACTATTCCCCCATAAAGTACAATTTATCTCGAATAAAACGAGGCCTCACACAACTGCGTCATTGAAAAAATAAAGATGTTACAACTGTTGAAACGCATGGAGGCAAAAACCAAAAAATGTTCTGGTCATTAACTACTTTTCAGGTGTTCGGCTTAAGAGGTTAAAGATAATTAATGTGGTAGGAATACCCTGTCAATATGCTATATTAACTGGCCATTCTGATGCTGTGACACACTGTTAAATACAATCTCTGCCCTCTCTACCAGGGGCATGGTATAATCACTTGCACTTGGACATGCTGCTCCAGACCTCGAAACTCTGAGGCTGAGCACTCTACCAGTGCTGCTAGCTTGAACCACACTGATGTTACAAGTGTGTATAATGTCATAAAAGTCACTGCTGTCACTGATGGTATGGATGTCACAGATGTCACTAATGCTCCAATTCTCTACCAGAAATCTTCTGTCCTCAGTTGGCTGTCCTTCCAAGTCACCATTGGGAATCATGCAACGCACACACTTCACAGACCAGTCAGCAGTTTGACAATAGGTTTCTCTGCAGCCAGAACTCCTTTCCTTCTCAGCTGACCTGGCCAGCAGTCTCAACCAATCTGTTAGGCTAAGTCCACACAGCACACAAAAATGGTCTGATTTAGTATTTTGAAACCACTGAAAATCCAACCGTTTATCAAGCCCATAGACTCTTATAGAAAAAAACAACTTGTAGTTTAAACAGGTCGTTTTTTTCAGCTCGTTTTCTGTCGCCGGCGGATTTAGGAACGTGTTGTTAAATCCACGGCATTTTGCTGTTGGTTTCCTGTACATTTAATTTTACCGGCCGATGGCAAAAAAAAATGTTTTTTTGCGAAAACAGTGACCAAAAACCGCAGCCCAAGCATCAGAAAAAAAGCCCGGTCGGCTCCCAAAAGGGTTTTTTTGTCCTATCGTGTTTTTTGAAGCCTTACTGCTACTGTAAAATACAACGGGAAAAAGCAACCCCCACCGGTTTTTTGGATTGGGGGGTAGGGGGCCCGTGTCGGATTCTTTTTTGGTGCCCCGGGTTAATAAATACGGACACAACAAGGGCCCTGACTGGGAAAAATTGAGGCTTTACTTCTTTTCTTCCAGCAATGATAGTCTTTAAAAACCCTTTGTCCTCGTCCCCCTTTTAACCCACGAAAGCTCCTTCACCCCAATTAAACCCCATTCGCAGTACCCGGGGGGGCCCTACCCCTATCTCCTTTGGCCCTCACTATTTTAAAACCTTTAACCTTTCCCAGGGGCTCGCCCACTGGTCCGGGTTTGGGGGCCGACTCTAACCGCTGAAACTAATGGGCCTCTTGCCCCTTCTCAGGCACGTTTCGGCGGGGAAGGAAAGGGTTTCCTCCCCCGGGCTCCCTCCCGCTTGCTTGCTGACAAATTTCCCAACATTTAAAATTTTCTCGGGGCATCTGGCCTTTTGCTTAGCCTAACCCTTCTATTTCCCCAAAACGACTGTTCCCTAGAAAAGTTAAGTTTCTAGTAGATCTTCTTGAAATTTTAGAAGGGGAACCAAACTTTTTTTACTTTTCATTTGGAGTAGATTTCTATTTCAACACGCCCATTTTCCATTTTTCGTTTTCCCCAAGCAGCTTTCTACATTTTTGGCCCGGCCCCCATCCAATCGTGCAGAGCAAAGAGAACTTCAAAAACGTCATTGCAAAGGTGTGGGGCCCCTCTTTGGCTCCAAAAATTTCACATGACCAATTACATATATTTCACGAAATTGCCTTGTAAAACCATTTTAAAGCTCACTCTTTTGAAACTGTACAGACGCCCTTAGTTAGTTAGATAGTTTTTTCCTCCCCAAATAGACAGCAATAAAAGGGAGTTTGGTATTGCTGGCTGCACCCTTTCCCACCCCCAAAGAACCCGGTTTTTTTTGGTGAAAATTTGCAGGTTTCACAAAAAGCCTAACTCTATAAAAATGGTTATAAAATTTTTCAGAGTGCTTAATTTGCTAAATCAAAAACCCCCAGTGCCCAAAAGTTCTTTTTTTTGCATTTTTGGGGGGTTCAGAATTGAAAAACCCCAATCTTCCCCCCAAATCTCCATGTTTTAAAAAGGGGTTTTTTGGGCTGCCTCAGGATACAGTCCCCATAGCCTGCTACTGTGCCCCCTCCTATACCCCAGGGCCGTCTCTTCCTTTGGGGCCCGGGGTTTTAGGCCACTCCCCGGGGGGCCCCACGATCTCGGGGGCCCCCCCCGGGCGGGCCGCCTACCCGGCCCAGGGGAGCGCCCACCAAAGGCTTTTGGCCCGGGGCGGGCCCGGGTTTTCGGGCCGCAGCCCCGCTGGGAAGCGTGGGCCGGGGGCGGGGGTTTTCCCCCTTTGGGCGGGCCCCGAGTCCCCGGCGCCGGTCTGGGGGGCCCCCTCAAAAACCCAACGGCTCCCATGGCCGGGTCACAGACCCACCCAAATGCAGCCTTTAAAGGGCCCCGCTGCCTGCACCGCCGGGGCAAGCACACCGAGGGTGAACATCTGGGATCACTGATCCCGTCTGTTTTAACTCCCAAAAGGCCGCGGGGCAGGGGGCGCGATGTAATGACCATCGGCGCGCCCGCTCCGCGGGCCCCGGGATCTGTGCCAAAACGGCCCCCCGGGTTTTCCCACGTGGAGAAGAGGGAAAAAAATCTGGTAAGTAAGATTTTTATTTTTTTATTTTTTTAAACAACTTGGCACAAACCCGGCAAAAAGGGGGCACACCTGGGAAAAGAGGGGGGGATCTAGCCCGGGCCCAAAAAACGGGGGCACTACCTGGCAAAAAAGGGGGGGGGACCTACCTGGCAAAAAAGAGGGTGCATCTAAACCCGGCAAAAAGAGGGGGCCCTCTACCTGGCAACCCGAGGGGGCACCCACCTGGCAAAAAAGGAAAGGGACAACTACCTGGCAACAATGGGGGCAAATACCCCGGCAAAAAAGGGGCAACTAAACCCGGGAACAGAGGGGGCCCTCTACCTGGCAACAGGGGGCACTACCTGCAAACAAAGGGGGCACTACCTGGCAAAAAATTGGGGGGACTACCTGGCAACAGAGGGGGCCCCTTACCTGGCAACCGAGGGGCACTCCTGGCAAACAATGGGGGAAATACCTGGCCCAAAAAGGGGGGATCTACCTGGCAAAAAGAGGGGGCATTTTACCTGGCAACCCGAGGGGGGGGATCAAACCGGCAAAAGGGGGCACTACCTGGCAAACAATGGGGGCACTACCTGGCAACAATTTGGGGGGGCTACCTGGCCCAAAAGAGGGGGGGCCCACCTGGCAACAGAAAGGGGGGACTACCCTTGGGAACAGGGGGCAAACTACCTGGCAACAGAGGGGGCAATTTTACCTGGCAACAGAGGGGGGAAATACCTGGCAAACAATTTGGGGGGGCTACCTTGGGAACAAAGGGGGGGACTACCTGGCAACAGAGGGGGGACTAACCGGCAACCCGAGGGGCAAATACCTGGCAAACAATGGGGGGAACTACCTGGCAACAGAGGGGGGAATTACCTGGCAACAGAGGGGGCATCTACCCGGGAAAGAGGGGCAACTACCTGGCAACAATGGGGGGGCACTACCGGCCAAAAGAGGGGGGAAATAGCTGGAAAAAATGGGGGCACTAACCCTTGGGAACATAGGGGGGAAATAGCGGGAACAATGGGGGCACTAGCCCGGAACAGAGGGGCACTAGCGGGAACAAAAGGGGGCACTACTGGCAACCCGAGGGGGGACTACTGGGGAAAAAAATGGGGGCACCACCTGGCTAACAAAGGGGGGCACCTACCCGGGGTTTCAATAGGGCATCTACTTGCCCCACAAAGGGGGGAAACTACCTGCCTGTAAGGGGCACTACCTCCTTATTGGGGGTTTCTACCTGGCTATAAGGGCATCTACCGGGTTTCTTTCCAAAGCCCTTTAAAGGGAGTTAGGTGGGTGGGGGGGCTTTTTTAAGGGGCTTTGGGATTGGAAAGATGGGCGTGCCCAAGCAAATTTTTGGGGGCCCTCCCCGCCCTCAACGCCACTGGCCCTCCCAAAATCTTTCCCGCTTTTTCATTTTTTAAAAGTTGGCAAATATTACTTTACCTACTTACTAAAAGGGGGGGCGCCCATAACAAAGGTTTAATCACACGAAGTTTCGATAAAATGAGGGTTTTAAGAGTTTGTTGCGTTGCATTTTGCGGGGGCGAGTGGGGGCCGGGGCAAGGCGTCATGGCGGGCTGGACGGAAGGGGAGGAAAAGGGAAAAGAGAACGATTCAAGAACAACTGATCATATAGTCCCCCCGGGGGAGTCGCTTTTGGGGTCAGGGGTTATTTTTCTTTTATATTCCCCTCAGTGCAAAGTCTCTGTCTTTTAAGGTGACCCGGGGGCTGGTAATGTTTATAAAATTTGTTTTTTTTTGGGGGGTGTTTTTTTTTTTTTTTGGGGGGGGGGGGGGGGGGGGGGGGGCAGTACACCTTTTCTCCCAGGGCCCTTTGTGCTGGGTTTAAAAACGGCCCTGCCTATAGGGTACACCCCTGCTTGCAAGCTGTCCTCATCTTTTTATTAAACCATTTAAAGGAATTAAATGGGTTTTAAAACCTCTCTAATTTTTTTTTTTGTCACTCCCCCCCCTTTGAGCCAAATTTTCTTCACTAAAGGGTTTTTCCATGGGATCCGTTTTAGTGTTTTTGGATTAAAAATTTCCCGCTTATCCTCCTTGTTTTAGGTATAAAAAATTTAAACCCAAAAAAAACTTCTCCCCATAGACTTTTTGGGGTTCGAGTTTTGAATAGAACTTTTGAACCGAACTCACAAAAGTTCGGTTCTAATCGAACTAGAACTTTTTACTGTTTGCTCAATACTAAAAAACGACAATCAGGTCAGGAAACCCTTAAAACTTGGTTTTGGCTGTTCCAGCGTAATGTGCCTATTTTGCGTCCCCCAATCTAAATGTGTAAATCATAAGTTGGGGGCGACACCCCCCCGGACACCTAACATTTTGGGGCACTTACAAAGTGCCGGGTGCCTCATAATGCGCCTAATTGAGTGTACGGTTTGGGGCTGAAAGACACCAGAATACGGGGTGCAGCCCCATACTTTAATGCCCTTAGTCTTGGCAACATGAATGGTCATAGATCATCATTAAATGATCTAACTATGCATGTAGGTGTTACTGTGTGGAAGAAAACTGATCAAAAATAAACTATCAAAAAAAAAAAAAGGAAAGGGCCCACCCCTAAATTTAAAATCCTTAGAAAACCTTTATAATTTTTCCCTTTTATAAACTAAAAATTTTTTTGGTAAGATTGCATCCGTTGCTACGTTTTCGGGCCCAAAAGTGGCCCCAGTCAAGCACATAATCACAGCACTTTTTTTTTTCTACTCGAAAAAGGCAGGATTGGTCACACTTTTTTCCCCTCAGCGAAAAAGAATAACGGGCCCGAATGCTCCACCCAGATCAAAAGGTAATTATGGAAAATAATTTTGAAGGGTAAAAAAAAGGGTGAATGTTGGATTAATTAGGTAACCTACTTAGGATAAGTTAAAAGGAGGTCTAAAACCAGGGCCCCAAGCAAATTTTTGGATGGGGCGCCCCCCCTCCCCCCCCCGACCACGACCATGTACCAGGACACCTGTTAATAATGTAGATAATCCAAAGGGCAAATCCTCACCAACAATCACCATCATACTGCTACCAATAAATCCCCTATACCAAAACCAACATTACCAATAAGTATTACATAAGGACCTGATTAACCCACCAGAACACACCCAAATTACCACCACATAGTGACGAATAATACCCCACATATTATGATCAGTACCAAAGACCAATATGTTAATAATAATAATAAAATAAAAATAATAATATAGGACCATAAATGGTATATACATTACACGGGTTCAGACGATAAACCCCCTACAGTGACCATAAATGGTAGACACCAATTCACAGGCCTGGGGCAGACGTATATTACCTCCTACGTGACCAATTAGTGTTAACAGCGGGTTCACAGGCTCTGCAACTGTATATTCCCCCCCATACAGGACCTTAGGGGTAGAAGCAGTGAAACACAGCCTGTGCAGACATATAATTTACATGCATTACATCTTTGACTCACAGGTGCGTTTCTCTGACCACTTTGACTTTCTCTTTTTTTCTGAACCGGCCCCATCCGCCATCTTGAAGACATCTCCCACCATTTTCCCCTGAAAATTTTAGACACAAATATTTAAATCCTGACTTTTTCCACACCTCCCCCCTGGCTATATGGGGTCCATTTAGGCAGGCGGGGCTTAGATAGGATATATGGGGCCCCAAATAGGAAAGGGTTTTTAGGTACCAATAGGGTGCCCATTTTAGGCATCAGGTTTTTAGGTAGCTATAGGAGCCTAAGGTAGCAGGGGTTTAGGTGGGCTATGGGGGCCATATAGGTAGGTTTGGGTATAAAGGGGGCCCATATAAGTAACCGGCAGCTTGGGGGTATCCAGGGTTGGGGGGGTATAAGTAGGATATAGGGGTGTGAGGGGCTTGGGGCTTACGGCGGCTTGGGGGCGGGGTTGGGGGCCGCTAAAAGGGCCGAAGGAGGGGGGAGGGTTTGGAGGGGGGGAGGAGTAGGGGGCTGAATAGGACAACAGGCAGTAGGGGCTGATAGGGGGGGCAGGGATATAGGGGGCTGTATAGGCAGGAGGGTATAGGGGGCTGTATAGGGGGCAGGCACTATAGGGGGGTGTATAGGCAGGATATAGGGGGCTGTAAAGGCAAAAGCATTGGGGGCTATAGGCAGCAATGGGGGTTATAGGCAGGCAATGGGGCTTAGGCAGGGAATGGGGGGCTATGGCAGGCATTGGGGGGGGGTATAGCTGGGGATATGGGGCTATGGCAGGCATATGGGGGCTATAGGAGGCATTGGGGGGCTAAGGCAGGCCATATGGGGGGTATAGGCAGGCAAATGGGGGAGTATAGGTAGCATTGGGGGCTATAGGCAGGGAATGGGGGGGTATAGGCAGGCATATGGGGGGTTTTTAGGGATGCATATGGGGGCTATAGGCAGGGAAAATGGGGGGCTTAGGCAGGCATATGGGGGCTATAGGCAGGCTATGGGGGGTATAGCAGGCATATGGGGGCTAAGGGGGCATATTGGGGGGGATAGGCAGGCATATGGGGGGGGATAGGTAGCAATGGGGTATGGCAGGCATATGGGGGGTTTTGGGCGGCATATGGGGGTATTGGCAGGCATATGGGGGGCTATAGGGCAGGCATTGGGGGGCTATAGGGAGGCAAAAGGGGGGTATAGGCAGCAAATTGGGGGATAGGTAAGCTATGGGGGTATAGGTGGGATAGGGGGGCTATAGCGGCAATTTTGGGGGCTTAGGCAGGGATATGGGGGGGTAAGGGGACAAATGGGGCTATAGGCAGGAATTGGGGGCATAGCAGGCATATGGGGACTATAGGCAGGCTATGAGGGGTATACAGGGAATGGGGGGTATAGGGGGCATATGGGGGTATGGTGGCTATGGGGGGCTATAGGGGGCTAGGGGGGGGTATAGGTAAGGAATAAAGGAGGGTAAGGCAGGATATGGGGGGGCTATAGGGAGCAATGGGGGGGGATAGGCAGCATATGGGGGCTAAGGCAGGCTTTTTGGGGGGGAAGGCAGGCATATGGGGGCTATGGGCAGGCTATGAGGGGCTATAGCAGGATATGGGGTAGAAAAATAAGAAAAACTTACTCACCTCGGGGGCCACGCTCCCCCCGATGCCCGCTCGCCTCCGTTCTGCTGCTTCCCCCCGCGCCTCTGGCGCCTCAGCCGGGGGGCGGCGCGGGGGATGTGACCACCCGGCTCCCCGTGACCACAGAGGGGCCGCAGGGGGGAAGTAACAGAGCGGAGCGATCGGCGCTCCGTCCTGCTACTACCGAGCACGCGCCTTGAACGTCGGGCCGGGGGGGCCCGGGGTTCAAGGGGTATGCGCTGGCCCCGCGCTCCCCGCCCGCCGCAGTAACGTTAAGTTCACTGCCGGCGGCCCAGGAGGGGTTTTCCGGGGTAGCGGACGCATAGCACTGCCCCCGGGGCTCCCTAAGCGCGGGGCCCCCGTACAACTGCCCCCCGGGCTACCCCGCCCTAGTTACGCCCCGGGATAAGTAAAAATTTAGGGTTATTTTTTGGGGGCTATTAGTTTTTTTTTTTATCATATTGAGGGGACAAGGTTTTCGTTGCCTGTTTTGAAATGTACCATTAATGCTGTATGTTAATGTATGATAGGTGGACAGTTAAATACTTCATGCACTGAATTGGAAATATTTGAAATTTTGTTTCTTCTGAAATTTTGCAGGAATTACATAACATCCATTAGTGCAAAGTGCAATCTTCTACCCTGGTATTTTTTTGTTCCATATCAACTGTGTAGCCTAGGTAGCATGTCTTAGTCTCCTTTGCTTTTTCACTATGTGCTCTCTGTGCTGAAGTGTGTATGTATATGAGAAAAACATATTCAAGTCTGCATCCACATCCTCATATTCAGTTCTGACCACAGCAATATCACAGGGTCTTACTGGGCGTCCAGTTGATAAAATAATGCGGCCCAGCTGTGACAGCACCAATGAGGTCCAGCAGTAGATGGCTCCAGCTGAAGATGATGCTTGGTGTTATCACCCTTTCTAGACATAAACGTTTTTTTTTTCCTTTGCATGACAGATCTCAGTGCACTGTTTGAACAGCACTGTGTGAACTGTGTCTATATGCACTAAAGGGGTTTAGGGACACATCTGGGGGTGTACGGGATTTTACTTTAGGCGATAGCATGGATGAGGCCAATGTAGCCTGTCGGCCGCAGTTGAGGGCCCAGAACGGATACATCAGTCATAAGGCGTTGTCTGTTTATTGTTAATGTGTCAAACTGAGAAAGAAGGCAGCGTAGAGCAATGAAGAGCACCAGGAGGAAGAACCAACAGCAAGAAGTACTGGAATTAGCAAAGGGGCCTCTTGGTCTGTAACTGCAAGTAGTAGTGGGCCCGCATGTTGAATGTTTCAGTTCAGTGGGGCCCTAAGGTAAATCCAAAAGTCCATAGCTTCAGAGGGAGCCTGTCCCTGTGAGTAACAACAATGCCATCAGAGGGGTCAGGTAAGCAGCAGGAGGTACCCGGTGCACCAATGTTATGTTTAAAATTGGAGATAGGAGAGACGCATTTTTTTCAGCTCATGTGATATTATTGCCGAAGGGACGACTATTTAAAGCTTTAACTTTCGATGCAAAAGAAAATAGAAAAGAACGAATCCACACTGACACTAAAAACACCAAAAAATAAGGCAGTGGCCAGTATTATAGTAGCACTATCCCTGGTTACACCCTTAGGGCTTGTTCACACAGCGTTTTGGATCCTTTTTACGGATCCGTTTTTGGCACTTGAAAAGTGCATCCGGAAAGTGGACCCGCAAAACGCAGCATTGGATACTTTACTTGAATCCGTTTTAAATGCTTATTCAGTTGCGTTTTACGCATCCGCTTTCCGGATGCGTTTTCTGAATGAATGGGGGGGGGGATCTCTCTCTCTATCTCTCTCCCCTCTCTCTCTCACCCCAACCCCCATTCATTAAATGCCTGCCACAGACCCCCATGCATTAAATGCCTGCCACAGACCCCCATGCATTATTATGCCGCCACAGACCCCATGCATTATATGCCTGCCACAGACCCCCATTCATTATATGCCTGCCACAGACCCCCATTCATTATATGCCTGCCACAGACCCCAAATTTATTAATGCCTCCACAGCACCTCCACTGTCACCGCCCTCACCCCCCGCTCCCGCACACATCCGCTGCCGACCTCCGCAGCCGCCGCTCACCTGCGCTGCCGCCGCTGCACTCATCCGCTCCCGACCTTGGAGGCCGCCGCCGCTCGCCTGCGCTGCCGCAGCACGCCTCCCGCCTGCGCTGCCGCCGCACGCCTCCGCTGCCGCCGCCGCCACTCACCTGCGCTTGGGCCGCCGCCACTCACCTGCGCTGCCGCCACGAAACCTCTCCAGCGATCCCCGTCCAGTCTCCCAGTGCGCTTTTTTCGCATCCGCTTTCAGGATGCAAAGCGCAGCTGATACGTGCCCGGAGTGTGGACGCTTTTGGCCCAAGTGCCAAAACGGACTCCATTTATCTCCTATGGGCTTTCACTTGCGTAAACCGCAATAAGAATTGACATGTCAATTCTAAAGCGGATGCGAAAAGCGCAGTGCAGGAGAGCTCTCAAAAGCGCACCCGCTGATCTCCCGTGGGAACAGCGATTCGCTTTTGACATTCAAACCATGTTAATCACACTGACAATTTTTTTGATCCGTTTTGCGGATCCGTAAAAGGGATCCGTAAACGGATCACAAAAACGTCGTGTGAACAACCCCTTTTTAGATATAGCGCTCTGCCTACAACTGCGGACACAGCACCCAGGAAAGGGGCCAGTCCCCTCTGGAACCAACCCTGATAGCCCTGTAAGTCCTTTAAAGCAAGATAAAAGCAAAGGGGACTAGAAAAGACAGGTATCCAAAACAACAATCTTTTACTTTTACTTTGCAGCATTTAATACTGTGCCAAAATCAAAGGTTGGTACATAAAATAGGAATGCTTGGACTGTGAGAGAATTGGTTCAAACGGATAAGGAATTTGGTTCAGTGATTGAAAGCAGAGGATGGTTTTAATGTTACATACATAAGATCGTAGGTGTGTCAAAAGGGGCATAGGTGCTTATGATGAAACACATACACAGCTAAGGCCCAGAGTAACCTCTATGTGCAGCACATACAGCAGCTAGACGGGCTGGGAGTGACTCAATAAGGTCCTGGTAGGTTGTCCCAGGTTTCTGGGGCCATGCTGACTGCACCCCACAGCTTCTGGAAGGTACATAGGGAAGGATCCATAGAGCAAACACCACAATCGAGGTGGTCCCACAGATGATTAATTAGTGGTCCAAGGTAGTACTTGGAAGTCTTGGTAATGTTCTTCCAACCAAATTTGGACATTTTGAGCTGTGTGACATGTCACGTTGTTTTTCTGGAAAATTCCATCTACCTAATGGAAGACAATTAGCATGTATAGGTGTAAGGGCTCGACTCACCCCCAAGGGAAAAACCCCCCGGGGGACCCCTGAGGATGGCGAACCTGGACTTTCTTTTAAACTGCATATACATCCTTTAGAGAGACAAAAAAACAAGAGGCGACTATAACTGCATGGACAGTAGATGTAGGGGGGCTCTATAATCAACTCCACAGGTGGGCCCAAAGTATGACACAGGGGGACGTGAGCTGCAAGAATGGAGTTATTTTCAAATCAGTTGAGAGGGTCTTCCACATGGATGAGTGGCCCAGAGTATGCCATAAAAACATTCCTCAGACCATAATTCTGCCACCACCAACTTGTTTTCTTCCAGCAATGGTTGCAGGGTGTTTGCTCTTTGATGTTTCTTGCCACCTGAGAAAATTTAATGTCCATATGTGTGATAAAGCAGAAAACGTCACTATTGGAGAAGGTCATCCCTGCCAATCAGCGAGGGCTAATTCTAAACCTACTGTAAAAGCTAGGCCATTTCTTTCAATTCAACTTCATAAGCAGGTGCTGTGCCTATCTGTCTGCTTCATAGGGTTCACTGAACTGTTGCTTAAGACACACGTCTGGTTTCAAATTTGGGGGTGAGCCTGCGACCACGGTTAGCGGTTGGTCCGCTCCAGCACACCAGCGTTCACATCTCACATCAATGATACGTGGTGTTCTGCATTTTCTAGCTCGCTTATGTGCAATGCTGCCATATGTCCACTCGCGATACACCACAGCAGCACGCGAACAGTTTACAAACTGCAGAGTTTCAGAAATACTGCCACTCTTGGCTCAAAGACCAATAATCATCCCTTTTTGCAACTCTAATAAATCTTTTCTTACCCATGACAGCAATGAGATATGAGTGCAGAGAGCCTATCACACACCTTATTTACCCACCAAGCCAGCTCACCACATGGGACTTCCTTTATGAGCTTCGCGCTGCTGACATCAAAAGTAGAAAGTGGTCATAAGAATGTGACTCGACTGTGTTGTTCTACCACTGTTCAAATCACTGGTCAGACCACACATGGAATATTGTGTACAGTTTTGGGCACCAGTGCACAGGAAAGACATTGTAGAGCTTGAACAGGTACAAAGGTGGCTACAAAAATAATAAAAGGACTGGGTGGACTACAATACCCAGAAAGATTAACAAGGTTAGGGTTATTTAGTTTAGAGAAAATATAGCCCGGGGTGACAATCAGTGTGTATAAATATATCACGGATTAGTACAGAGATCTCTCCCAAGATCTATTTATACCCAGGACTGTATCCAGAACAAGGGAGCGTCCTCTAGAGGAAAGAACGTTTCTACTTAAACATAGAAAGGGATTCTTTACTGTTAGAGCGGTGAGACTGTGGAACTCTCTGCCAGAGGAAATTGTCATGGTGAACTCACTGAAAGGCCTGGATGGATTTTTAGAGTGCAGTGATATTAGTTGTTAGTCATAGTGATTGGGACTCTGGAGAAGGGTCATTGATCCAAGAGTTTATTCTGATTGTCAGTTTGGTTTAGACTTTTTC
>JAODAL010077715.1:0-13172 GCA_025379985.1 Phyllomedusa bahiana | reverse complement strand
TACAGGATTTGGTTACTTTCAGCAGAGCATGAATAATGACCTACATGCAAGAATCAAAGTTCTCAAAATGCAAAGAATCCTATTTTCTCGAGAGGGTTTTACTAAGTATTGAACTGGTAGGAAATGTATTCTTCTGGTAAAATAAAAAAGATTAAATATGGATAAAAAAATGACTTCATAACACAGGACAAGAATTCTCATAAAACATCAACGTACACTACAGGGATTCGTCTTTTGGAGGTTTTTCAGATGAAGTCAATGGGGCCTTGTTAAAGGGAAAATATTGTGTTGTTTTTGCATTAGAGCAAATGATCAGTGAAGTATTTATCTCTCAGATATTTGTGAATGTAGAATCTACGCATCCGGCTAGACCACTGGAGACAGGAGGTGAATCCAATGAGTCACCATCAAGAGTTGGCGTTCCCTACATTCGGGGACAAAGACTAAGGAGCCAAAAGCCTACTCCAAGACAGTTTGGACTTGGCTGCAGGGAACTACCCCCCCGACAAAAGTAATTCGATGTGACAGCCAACATGCAGAGTAGCATGGAAAGGGAAAGATTGAGGAGAGGCGAAACAGGAAACAGGCAGCAGTTTAGCAAGGTGGGGTTGAGGAGTGAGGTCAAGGCAGGGGGCAGACAACAGGAAGTCAGGAAAACAGTGAAAGTATTGGACAATGGGAAACCAAGAGAACAAACAAACAAACCGAGAAGAACATAGCAAACAGAAAAAAAGGACTTGAAAAGTGCTGTAGGTGAAAGTCCTTAAGTAGGGGGTTGGTCAGAGGTGATTGGCAGTGCACTGTTGGGTGGCTCACACTACCCCTATAATTTAACAAGAGCAAAGCATGCCATGCAGAGAGAGTAGGGGAGCCGGAGAGAGATAAGGATTGCTGGTAGGGAGGGGAAGGAGAGGTGAGTACACAGCGGGGCACAAAACAGAGTCACAAGCACAATCATGGATCAGCCCTGGCCCGCTGGGGCATTCCGTTATTTGGGACTGTTGGCAGGGTGCACGAGTCAAAAACAAACCAGCACATGGACCATTGCATGTCCCGTTACACACTTATCATAATTTATTGATATATTGCCTTAACATGTTACAGTCATTTTTTTTCTTTTTAAAAGCCTTTGGATCAAAAATTGGGGGGAGACTCATTTATTGGAGCCACCTTCTTAGTAATTAGCATATAACCAGGGTAGTCTGGGCTTTTATCTAAAAACAGTAGCACATCTGTCCATGCAATGTTTATGGTGTTGCTGTGCAGCCCTTCGCACTTCGAAGGATGTTGAGCTTTTTATTCTTCCTGCCTTCCAAAATGCGAAAAATATTTAATTTTTTCTGTCAACATAGCCATGTTAAGCTTTTTTAAAATTGTTTAAAAACTGTATTTTTTTAATGGCACATTTACTTCACCATATAATATATTGGGGGGAAACAGGTTGCCATGACAACAGGAAAACCCAAGCAGGATTTTTTGTGCTGCCATGTATGTAACCTATTAAATAGTACTGCTGTATATAGGACAAGGCATTCTGCCCCTAATGGTCAAGTAACCCTAGGGAGACTTAGGGAGACATGTATGAAGGAAGGTGCTTCGAAGTGAATTGTTGAGTCTCATTTTTCAGTGTATAAGGGCCCCTGATGTATGAAAGTGGCTTTTCTGTGATTGAAAAAGAGGTCTAAAGTTCGACGCTCTTGTCTATGTTTTTCCCGGATTATGGAACTTAAAGGCATTAGAAATTGCGCGTAACATGTAAAAAGGGCTAAAGATAGGTGTAAATAAAAGTGATATGTATATATAATAAGAAAAACTGTGGGCACTCACCGCTCTTAATAAATTATTTGTGCAACCATGGAAAGAGACCTTAAAAAAATCTATGAGAGAAATGAAGGAAAAAAATAATCTAAAAATTTAAAAAAAACGAAATATTTTTGCACTAAAAAATTTAAGGGATAGAAATTTATCATCAAAAAAGCGGAAAAAGGGAAAGGGTACCACTTTTGTTATGGACCCGGGTTTCTTTTATCAAAAACAAGTTTCCTTATATTGAAGGATAAAAAAACATATAAAAATTGCAAAAAAGATCCCACTAGAATTATTAAAGAGAAAACTAAATAAATTTAGAAGAAGGTATAACATGGGGGCTATTAAAAGAAAAAGGGAAAGAAAACAGATGTAAAATGAAAATCCCCAAATTCCTATCTTTTATGGCGTCCCAAAAAAGTCCCAAAAAGGGGAGTTTTCCCCCAATTTATGCCCCCTTTATCGCCCCCTCTAGTATTGATAGCCTGAAAACCCACCTCTAAAAAATGGGTGGGTTTTTACACTCCAACCAAGGTAAAAAAAAACATCGGGATCCCTTAAAGACAGCAGGGAAAAATTTTGAAAATGTTTTCAAAATTTAAAAAAGGGGCCCCCCAAAGAAAAATTTTATTTGGGTTTTAAGTCTTGTTTTTTTAAATTTTTGTATTCTATATTCCACAGAATTTAGTAAGAAATCAGAAAAATTTTTCACTGAGGAAAAAGTGGTTTTGGGTGAGGAATTTTAAAAATATTCTTGTTAGAATTTTTTAAAATTTTTCTATTGAACAAAAATCTTTTTTGATTCGATCAGCAAAAATTTTCTGCAATTTTGGTGGAGTCCCCATGGGTGCCCGGCATCTCCATCACTGCTTTTTTAAATTTATGGCGGGGTGGGACCCACCCGTCATATATGATTACAAAAATATTTTTTTCATCAGGTTTTGGGTTGGTTACAAAACCCATCTCCTTATCGGGGTGGGGTCGTGAGGTGGGTCCATACCAAAACTTTGCCCAATTAAATTTTTAAATTTTGCAATGAATAAATTTCCCCGGGTTTACTTTTTCGTATCACCCAAAACCAAAAACGGGTTTTTTACCCCCTTTTTCCTTGTTTTTACTATTAACGGTTGAGGGAGGGGAGATTGAAGTAGTTAAAACCTTACACAAAAGGGCCATTAGTGGAATACCATTTTAAGGGAAATTAGTTGTCATCCTATCCATACTTTTGGAATGCAATCCCCCTCTGGAGAATATCATAGATTTTATAGATCCAGTCCCAAAAAACCGAAAGTTTGAAGAAAACTGCTTTGGGGAAGGGAGGTAGGGGAGGGGTTTTAAAAAGAGAGGGGTTTTTTCCAGAAAAAAAACTTACTATAGCTAAAAAAAAGCCCCAAGGTTTTGACACAAAAAATTATTTACTCCCAAGGAAAAAAAGGAAAAAAAAAAGTCAGCTAAAAAAAGGGGGAAATTGTTTTTTAAATTTACCATATAGCCCAGGATAATAAACCCAAAATAAAAATTTTTCCCTATAAAATTTTAAATTTTTCAAAAGACGGGATGCCATTCCCCACTAAAAATTATGGATGGGGGGAAGTACACATGGTTCCCAAAAACGTAAAAAATCTATAGGCAATATGATTGAAACCCAGTATTTTTTCATCAAAAAAAAATTCAAAGAAATTGGCTTAAAATTAAGAGGTTTTTTTCCCCTTGTGGAAAACCCGCGATTTTACATATGTAAATTTTTACCCCTTAAAAACCCCCTCAGTAAAAACGCAAATTTAATAGTAAATGTATTCAAAAAAATTTTTATAAATTGTGACAGTGATCACACATGTACGTTACCCAAATTTGCTTTAAACCTGCAAAAAATTTTATACCTGGGAAAGTAGCATACAAAAATTTAAAAAAAGGGAATTGCTGAGCACCAAAACTAGTATCAAAAAAAGGGATATGCCTCCCATTCAAGAGGGGCCTAGACACTTTGTAGAGCATCAACAGGCGCAGTACATAGTTTCTCTTTTTTATCCCCTAGAGAGAGTGATAAGCACCTAGGGGGGTGACGGAAAAACACAAAGTACACTCCCGTGAGGCACAAGGGGGATACTTTTTTTTTTTTAACCTTAGATCCAAAAAGTGCCGAAAGGGCATGAACTTAGGAATATTTAATGTACATATATTTATTGTTTTGCTACTTTGCCCTATGGTTAAATGTATTATATGAAACATACCCCGGGTTAGTGCCCTTTTTTTTTAAAGTGTTTTTTTTTTGGGGGGAAATTGGCTTATGGAAATTAGCATCTGTTGAATTCTCTTTTCTTTTTAAATTTGAGAAATTTTTTGTGGGCAAGGGTTTTTACGGGCCTGAACAAGGGCTTTTTATCAACCCAAAAATCCCTCAGCTTTTTTGGGGTTTTAAACCCCGGCATTTTTTATGGAATAAAGGCAGCAGTGTTTTCCTTCATTTCCGCTGTATTCCCCGGAGTTGTTTTGGCAAACCCTCTTATAAAACGACTTAAAGCCTTAAAACGGGTTTAAAAACAACCGACGGGGAGTCCGGGGGAGCCCCTTTTGCAAAACTTTTAAATAAAACGGGACTTATTAAAAGGCCCCTTAAAAACCCGGGTTAACGACTATTAGCGACCTTCACAACGCAGTAAATTATTTTTCCCCCCCAGTATAGGAAATAAGGGCCCCCAAAGTAGGGGGATAAAAATATTTTTATAGGTCTCCCGGAAATTGTGTATTTTACTTTTCCCCCCAGCGGGTTTAAAAGGGCGGGTTATGGACCCTTTCCAGCATTTTATAGGGGCGGGTTAAAGGTCCCCAGGGGGGTTATATGGGTATTTTTATGGGCCCCCCTAGTGGGTAATAGGCAGGTTCCGGGTTCCCCCAGGGGTTATTAGGCGGGTTATAGGCCCCCCAGCAGGAAATATAATAGCTGATGGTACCCCAGGGGTATATAAAAAATAGCTTATAGGTCCCCAAGGCCAGGTATATAGTTTAGCTTATGGGTTTCCCCTAGCGGGAAACAGAGAAAAGCTTATAGGTCCCCAACAAGTATAGAGTTTGTTTATAGGTCCCCTAGCAGTATAGAGATAGCTTATAGGTCTCCTAGCAGGTATAGGGGATAGCTTACGGGTTTCCCCCAGATTTTAAAGAGATAGCTTAAAAGGGTCTCCCAGCAGGTTAGAGATACTTTAGGCCCTCCCAGCAGGTATATAGTTAGTTTTAAAACCCTACAGCACGTGTAAAATAGGTAGCTTATAGGCCTCACGCCCGTATATGGGTAGTTTTATAGCCCTTTCCTGCACTTTTTAAAAGGTGGGATAATAGCCCCCCTGCACTTTATATAATTTAAAATTAATTTCCCCCCCTGCACATATATAAGTAGTTTTTTTAGCCCCCCTTGCCATTTTAAAAGTAGATAATAGCCCCCCCTGCACTTATAGAAGTGTTTAAAAAGGCCCCCCCTGCACAATAGAAGTAGTTAATGGGCCCCCCCTGCACTTATGGAAGTAGATAAAGCCCCCAAAAAATTTATAAAAGTATTTAAATATTTCCCCCCGCACATATAAAAGTAGTTAATAGTCCCCCTCTGCACATATAGAAGTAGATAATAGCCCCCCCGGCACATATAAAAGTAGATAATAGGCCCCCCTCCCCTTATAGAAGTAGATAATAGCCCCCCTGCTTTTAAATAAAGAAATTAATGGGCCCTGCACATATAGAAGTAATAAAAAGGCCCCGCAAAATGAATAGAGACAATTATAAGTAAAAAAACCCTTACAGCACTCCCCTGACCTCGCTTCCTCCCGCTGCGCTGCTCCCGGCCCCCTTTTTCTTCAGCGGCGTGACGTCAACAGGCCGGGGCGCGGGGCAATGGATGAAGCGCACGCCGCCCTTTCCCTGTGCATTTCCCGCGCACAAGCCGCACCCTCCCTGCGGCCACAGATTACTCTGCAAAGTTTCTCTGCTCCGCCAAAGCCTCAAACTGCATTTTGCGCCCGGGGGACCCGCCCCCCGCTGCCATCGCCAATTTTCCTAAGCCGATAGTTTAAAGCGACTGGAAAACGGCTTCAGGACCCTAACGATCGGGGGCGGGAAAACGGCGGCCCCGGGGACTAGTCTGTGTTCATTTTGAAATTTTTGCTTTTTTTCCCTCATGTAAAAAAAAGCAAAGTCATTAGAATAGCATATTTTTAACAAAGGGCCCCAAAGAGGCAAATGTGCTGCGGCCCGTGAAACCCAAAGCTGCGGCCCGAAATCGTTCTCCAACGTCCAATACCCCCCCAGCTGCGCTCCTGCCCAATCTGCATCCCCCTTTGCTGGCCTTTTTACGGTTTTCCCCCGACCCTTGGCGCACCCCGGTTTCTAAAATTTTAAAAAGGGGGGGCCAGCGCCCCGGTAATTGGCTAATTGCCCGGCTCTGCCCTTGAAAAGCTTTTCACTCATGTTGGGCCGCCATTTTGGGCCCCGGCCGGGGGGAAACCGCCCCGCTCTGGGATCGCCGTTTTGGGTAACAACGGGCAAGTCGCACAGGTTTTTTCTTAAAAAGTCTGGCCCCCCCGGGGGGGCCTTTTTTCTTCAATACAGAAAAAACATATATACAAACAAAATAAATCCTAGGCTGTCCACCACAAACAAAAAAGTACGGGAGGCCCCTCTTTAGCAGAGGTCGGGGCCCTAATACCCAGCCCCCAAACATGTACTCCCCACTGTACAATTAGCCCTTTGGGGCCGGGCCCTTCTCTCAAGCCTAGGGGGAACCCCCAGGAAAACTCTCCTGGGCCCGGGCCTCCCACGCGTCCTCACTGATTAACCACAAAACCCCCCTGGAATACTAAAAGACCGGGACAAATTTAAAACCAAGGCCAAACCTTGGAAAGCGCTGAGAAACTCCCCCAAATTTACCACCTGAGTAATTAACTCCGGGTTACCCTTGCCAGCCCTCGGGCCCTTCCTCATGAAAAAGCCAGCAATTGGGAACCCAAACCTTTGGGAACTCAGCTGTTTCAGAACCTCGTGGCGGAAAATGCGTTTTCAAAGGTCGCACCGCCACACCCTATATAGCCCTAGTCACTTCCATCCTTTTCCGCTTGATTTTTAGCACTATATCCCCTTTGAGAATGTTTCCCCTTTTCCTTTTTTCCCCCATCTCCGGTTTCCAAACCTTTTGGGTTCCGCTACCCCCTTCGAACCTTTTGGGCCCCCTGTCCTGTTGCCCGGCCCTGACTACAAGTTTCCTGAGTCTTGGTAAACCCCAGGGACCCCGGCCGCCAATTTTCAAACAAGTCCCTTTAGGGGTAGCGACCTGATGGAATCCCGCCCAAACAAGTCCCTCCCCCCGCAGCAAGTCCCTCCCCCTTTGGGATGAAAAACCGGCTCTGATGAATACCGGGACCCACTTAGACTCCGCCCCTTTGGGGGGTGGGGCCCGTACCACCCCTTGTTCGGTCCATGGATCCACTACCTGCTGATCCGTTTCACCTATCAGTGAATAAAAAATTTGGTAAATATCCTCCTTGGTGAACCCCAGGTCCCAGCCAGGGGCCTATGGTGTGCCGGGTCTTGCTGTATGTAGAAAAAAGGGTGAGAGCAGCCCAAAAAAATATTTTCAAATTTAATGTGTAAAATTTTAAAAAATTTAATAATAAGAACAAAAAAAAATCATGGGTAAATTTTAAAGTAAAATTAGTTTTTTGATTTTTATTCAATTTAAAAACAAATTTTTTAGGAGATATTTTATAATTTTTTGGGCATTTTTAAATATTTTTTTATAGATGGGCATTTTTTATTAAATTTAAAAAGGGTTTTTTTCAAAAAAATAAATTTAAATTTTAAATTTTGATAAATTTTTTTTTCATAAATTATGTTTTATTATTGTAAAAGGTGGGAAAATGAGAAATATTTGACATTTTTTCCCTTTTGCAAAAAACAAGCTCCACTTCGACTCCTCAGGCTCAGACAGACCACATTAAAAAAGGTCTTCCTGTCGAGCAGTAATGCGCCTAGTTTTTCCCAAACCCCATTCATATAAAGGGGGTCTAATTTAAGAGTGTGGGGTTGGGAAAAACGCCCCCAAAGCACCCCCAAAACGCCCCCCCTCCCTGTTTTTGGGGCATTAGAAAAATGTTGGTTTTTTTGAACAAAGCGCCGGGCAGATTCATTAGATGCATTAGAAATCAAAAACTGTCCCCAAGGGACTTTTTTTGACAGAAAAGGGTGAAGAAAAAACCCCATCATACAAGTCTCCCCATGTATTAAAGTTAAAATTTTCCATTTTACAAAAAAAAAACTAAACATTTCACAAATTTTGGGATTGGCCCCCGTCCGTAAAAGGTTTTCTTTATCTATTTTCCCTATTTCTGTACAGCATAGAAAAAAGAAGATTGCAAATGCCCAAAATTTGGGGTTTTTTTTGGGCCCTTTCCTATCCCCAAAAAAATTGGAATAAAAATGGGAAAAAAATTGCATCTATCCCAAATTGGTAACAATAGAAACTACCTTCAATGGGGCCCCTTTTTTTTCAATATATTATTTATATATATATTTTTTTTTTATTATTTATTTTTTTTTGTTACCTATTTGGTCACTTTTTCATTTTCCTTGGGGCAATTAATACAAAAAAAGCTCCAAAGAAGTCCTTTGTCATTAGGGCCTTTGGTCCATTGCAACTAAAATGTACTTTTGTTATGTTTATCTTAATTCCCGTTGGTTAGAAGTTGGCTCGCTCCATAAATCCCCCTTTGCGCTGCTATTCATTTAAATGGGAAAAAAACCTGCTCCCGATTTTTTTCCGCCTCGGTTTTCATGTGATGCAAATGATTTCACATAAAACCACTAAGATTTTGTGTTCCCTTTTGCTAAGAACCCTGGATGAGCCCCCTTAAAAAGTCAACATTTAAAACCACATGAAAAAGGGGTGGTTTTTAGACACTGATTCCATGTTTGATTGTTTTATGTGGAAAAAAAAATGTTTGGAAAGTAAACCCCGGACCAGAAACTGCTTTTGAGAAGTATTGGTTTGTAAATTTCCCCCCAGGGCCCCTGATCAAATCGAAAAAACAGCCCCGCCTTGGTTTCAAGGGTAGGGGCTGCTAATAAAGGGAGGGGCCCAATGCTTTACTGTAAAGGGCCCTTTAAAAAATTTAAAGGGAACCCCGCCCCCTTTATTACCTCAAATTAGCATTGGGGAAGCAGAATCAGTGTTTTGGGGCTTTAAACAAACCTTTAAACAACCCCTTTTTTCTAAAAAGTCCCCGGGAAAACTTTTTCTACAAATTTCTTATAGTCACAGAAAAACCTTTTCCTGTCTTTTGTACTAAAATTTTAATAATTCTAATTTGGGGGTTTTTTAAGGTTGATTGTGTATATCAACGGATAATATTTTTATGTCAGTATTGTATTTTTTTTAAAAAAATGAAAACTTATGATACAAAAAAATTGTATTTAAAACAAAGGGATGGGTGATGAACCCCCCTCCTTTAAATTGGGGGGCACATCCCAATATCTTTAAAGAACCCCCACTAGCAATGAATCACAGGGAGTGATTTGATTTCGTTGAGAAAATCAGGTGAAGGGAAAAAAGGAAATTTGGGTTTTATTTTTTTCATTTGGTTTTTTAAATAAACTAATTTTTGTATGGAAACCCAAAATTGGATAAATCGTTTTCAAAAATAAGGGAGGTAAAAAATCTGTGGAAAAAAGAAGGAAATTTAAATTTTCTAATTTTTTCTATGACAAATTTTTAAGCCCGTATTGAAACATGGGAAACTGACAAGAAACTCTACAGAAATTAAAGGGAAAAAAAAGCCTTAAAAATTCCCGCAAGTTTTTAAAAACATGAGAATTTTTTGTCAGGGATTTTAGCATTTCAGCTACAAAAAGGCAGCTTTCTTTCAAAATGTGTTAAAGATAAATGATAATCAGTTAATGCTTATTTAGTTTTTTCGAAAATTTTAAACAAAGGGGTCCCGGGAAAAAAGCTTCACGTCATAATTAGAGCAGTCCCGGGATTTATATTTCTAATGGAAAACCTTCTTAGGTACAAGGGTAAGAAATTTTTTAAAAATTTTTTTTCATCACAGAGCCCACGCCCTTTACAAACCCGCCCTTTGGTTCCCCCTTCCTGTTCAGGCTGTGGGGCAGTTCTACAAGAAACTGGGGGGATGGAGAGGGTTTTAACTTTCAAAGGGTACGAGTTCTGAAAGGTTCATTTTGTCAGAAAAAAGATAAAAAAAACTCCTGTGCTTAGAAAATTTACCATCCCCCAACCCCTGCTAGAGCGAGGAGGTGGTTGGTAACAGAAAAGTTGCAAGGCCAAACCCGTTTGATAAGAACTGCTGTCACTGGGGGTGAGGGGGGGGGGGGGGTTTGCGGGTTGATGGCGCCGGACGCTTAGTCTTAGGGTCCTGCGAATCCTTCAAATAAACTGGCCCCAAACCCAAAATCTGGACTGCCCGTTTAAAACCCGTACATGGGAGTTTTCGAAGTGGCCAACAATCCCCCCAAAAACGGGAAATTGTGTACTGGAGTCCCCGGGGGTACAACGGAAACAGCTGTTTTCTCTCGGGGGCCCCCCAAAGCACCCCTCATGAAGAAACCGTCTTCGCTCTGCTCCCACAGAGAGCCCCTGGAGCAGAATTTCCCCGACATGCAGCGCCCTTTAAAAAAGTCCGGGAAGAGCCCAATTTAACTCCGCTGCCATCCGGTAGCTAATCACCTACGGCTGCTGTCGAAAACCCTTCCTTTTTACACGGGTCTGCAAAATCAAAGGCTCCGCCATTTTGTGCACCCCGTGAGGGTCAGTGTTCCCTCTGCTCCTGCCTCCGGTGGGCCTGGGGCTTATTTTGGCGACGATCGCTGGGAAAAAAACTGGGATACCTGAAGGGGCATAGAGATCCAGCCACTACCCCTCAGTCTTATAACCCCCTGGCATAAAGGGATAAACCCCCACCATCTCTTTCTTCCCGTGCAGGAAAGACTGGCGGCCCTTTTAGACCTGTGCTGCTTCCTTAAGCCAACAAAGCCTTTCTAACTCTGCAAGAACTCTGCTGCTGTCACTCACATCCCTATAGTTACCACCGGTGCACGTATTACGTTTGCCCCTTGTTGTACAACCACCTATTACACTTTCAAATAAGGAGGAAGAAAAAAATCCCATGTATATTTTCTTCTACTCACGTTCCATATATTAGTTTTCACAATATGTCGTTTCGCATGCAAAAAAAGATGAGAAGCTCTGCAAAGAAAAAACGTTAGCGAGCTAAACCAACCAAAACTTACACAATTTTTCCAACAGTCATCGCCACTGCTTCAGTCATTGGATGACCAAATAAATCTATAGTGACTTCAAGCAAATATTGACAGAGCTAAGGTCTGATATCCAATCCTTAGTGGCCAGAACAGCCCATGTGGGGAAAAAAAATGGTGGAACTCACTACTTGGCATAATCTACTATAGATGCGAATTCAGAATTAGAGGAAGAAGTGCCAAGATTGTCCTCTAAACTCCTTGATCTGGAAGATAGCTCAAGAAGGAACAACATTCGAATTCAGGGAATACCAGAGTCCGTTACTTCGGATGCTCATCTCCCTTCTGACGGACTTAAAAGGCAATTGTTCTACCCGAAGCTTCTCAAACAGATTTTAATGATTGACAGGATTCATCGACTCCCCAAAACCGAAAAACTGTTCCAAGGGATGTGATTGCCTTTAATTCATTTTTACAAAACCAAAGATAAACCTACTTAAATTCATTTAGAAAAAACCATGTCCCACTACCGGACAGATTTGCTAACCTGTTGATCTTCCTGGATCTCTCCAGTGGGCACCATGCTCAAGAGAAAAGAAGTTTGCCCTTTACAAAGATACTTCGAGACCAGAATATTGTGTATCATTGAAGTTTCCCAGTCAAGCTGGTGGTAACCAGGGTATCCTTACTACAGTTTGAAACTTGCCTGCTATGGTGAAAGACCTTTCATGTCCTGGGAATTACTATCTCCCCCTTACTAACTACACCCCAGAAGAAAGGTCGCGCCAGACCGGAAGCCATCACCCACTTTGGTCCGAAAAACACAAAATCTAAAACATGTATAAATGACTGACAACCTAATTCATCTTGCATCACCAAAACTTCGTATGTTTCCGTGGCTCCTCAATCTGAGCCTAGGCTCCCATTATTGGTGATTTGACTGATTTTCTTTCTACGATTAGGCATAGACTTGCCCTCTGATCCATCTCCGAGTCCTTCGGAGAATATTCTTTTCCTCTGTTAACTTTGTTTAACTGTTTACACATTGACTGTTTTTCACAGTTCCTGAGTTTTATAGCAGATTGCTTTCGCCATGAAATCACTCTGCCTTGATGTTCTTGCAGATACAGCTGAAGACATAGACCATTGACGATATGTGGGTCATTTGTTAGCTTTATTAGTCTTTTGCCATGCCAATCAAATTGTTTCTCTCTTAATGTAATGGTCTTAACTCTCCATGTAAAAGGTCATATGGAAAGAAGTTAGACAAGTGATTAAATACCCATTTTGGAGGATCCCAAGTCAATATTAAATCGTGGCAAAACCCCTTTAAATGGGTTTGGTACACCCTTGTAAGTACTTTAGCCCCAAATTCACACCAAAAAGTCTTTTAAAACAAAAAAAACTAAACCCAAAACTAAAAAAAATCCTTAAAGGAAACCTTGTTTAATTTGTGGGGAATTTTAATATGGTTATAGTTAGTGGCGGTTCAAAGCTACCCCCTTTAAATAAGAAATTTTTAGAAAGGAGGAGAATCTACATGACCCTCGTGCTACTCACCACCCAGAGGAACTAACTTACTCACTACTCTGCTGCTAAAAAACTCACATGCGACAATTTCTTTTTACTTAACAGACAGGCGCTTCAAGCATTTCTCATTCCAAAATAGGTTTTTTTAGGATGGTCAGACCATGCTCCAATATATCTCATGGTTAAGGACCGCTTCTCCCCCCCATCTCACTCTCCATGGCGCCTCAATAATTTTTTACTTAAATCTCCAAATATCCTTTCAAGAATACTAAACTCCCTTTTCAGACTATTTTTCTATAAATTGCCTCCCACTGCCCCCTCGGAACAAGTTCTGTGGTGCACCCACAAAAGCATATATCCCAAAATGTATTCATCTCTGTAGCAGCTAGGGAAATGAAGCACAGAGATAAAACGCTTAAATGATCTCTTAGATAAGATCAACGTTCTAAACTCCCATTTCAAAACAAATCCCTCACAAACCACTAAAGAGGAATTAACCTCACTTAAAAATCAAAATGAGACTTCATCTCCAACAACCGAAACCAGTTAATAATTACGCTTGAACTTTTACCCTTTTAGGG
>JAODAL010077714.1:0-13172 GCA_025379985.1 Phyllomedusa bahiana | reverse complement strand
TTATAAGAACAGAAAGGAAAACAATTCTACCAATTATGGAAAAAACTTTATTTTTTCTGCTCCCAGCTCATATTCGATCAAAACTCAACAATGTTTCAGCCTTACCACTTGGTACTTGCAATACCAAATTGCAAGGACGCCCCTAAATGGTAACACTTCACCTTCCAGAAATGTGGTGCTGTCACCATACTAAAGTGTAGTGGATCTCTCACTCTCCGACGGATGTGCAGGCGCTCCTCCCTTCCCGGGCCCCCCCCCCTTCCCTCTTTCCCTCAATCCCTCTTGTCCATGTTATTGTACTTTTCCCTTTCCTAATTCCCCCGGTGCTCCTTAAGATGCGATCACTAGGCCTGGAACATTAACCTTCACTCTAAGGCGACATTAAAAGGGCCTAGCGACCATGAAAAACCTTTGCTAAAAATATAGCCAGGTATTATTTATAGGGTCGCATCATTGGGCGACATCGGTCCTATCTTCTCCCTCTACCTCACCCGTACTACAAAACTAGTACTATATTGTTTTAACTTCATGATTTTATTACATGACTCCTCCATTTACAGGTGATGCATATCACAGTTCACTAATAAACTACGTGCGAAGCCCAGACTACTGGCAATGTCGAACTTTCCCACTCTCCGCATCAGGACTGATTATTGCCACTTCACGATTGAATAACCAATGCCCATTGAAATTTTCTTTTTCGCTGTACTTGAAATGGAATGTAATATGCGGGGGAAGAAACAGATAGTTCCACTGTATTCAATCACCCTTGAATTGTTCTTGATGTTTCTAATTCTCTACAAAAAATTCTTTAATAAAAACATGTTGGAAAAAAAAAATGTATGACTTCTGCATGATTTGAACATGTGTCCTTTACAGATTTATAATGATCCTTTATGATCTTTTCCCCTTTGTGGCCCAAAGAGCCTAATATGTCAGGAGATCTGAGGGACCTTATAGGTTCACTGTGCAAAATATCCATATTCTTCAAGATATATTCATTAATATAAGCTGAATATATAAACCTAATATATATAGCACCTTTTCAAACTCTTTCATGCTACCAATTTCTCAACAGCATGTAGTGTAAAGTTACATCTAGACATAGACTTCCTCCTGCATATTACTAGACCATTAGTAAGAGCAGACATGACATGTCTGGATAGAAAAGTGCTCACAGCTATCCTGGGAATATTACTTGCAGAGGTCGAGCTTTTCCTACCACTGTCATATGTCTTTAGATACAGAAAAGAGATTTGACTGTTTTCTAGCTATTCCTAGTACATTCCCTGGCAACCAGTGGATGACATATGGCTTGCACACTGCCATTTGGACCAGGTATACTACTTATTTCTTATGTTTTGTATTGGACTTCCTCAAGTAAATCTCAAGACCATCCAAAGTTACAGCAGTAGACCTCTAATTCAGTGAAGTTCCCTACTTCTGTCATAGACCTTGTGGGGACACACAACTTAGATATGTTTTTCACATTTTTGCACACTGTCACTAAAATGTTCAATTCTTGGACTTTGTGGGAACCCAAAACTGTAAGATATGACTAATAACGTTTTACACACTTGTCCTAAAGGGTTCAGGTCACAGACCAGATAGGAACACACAGCTCAGATATGTTACAGGATTTTACATAGTTGACCTACATTCACATCATTGGCGAACTCTGAGACAACCGGGCCAATTCCAGCTTTTCTGCTGTGTGAGGTGCAGGTTTAAAGCATACTTACCAACTTTTGACAGTAGGAAAGTGGGACATTTGAGGGTGCAGCGCGCCCCTATTGTTGGTGAACCATGCCCCCTTTGAAAAAGCCACTCCCACTCCAGCTAACTGTGTAATTACTCTGGATGGAAGCTAATTTAAGGTTTTGGCATCACCCAGCTTTCCTGGACTGTTGGATAGCCTATTCAGCATCCAGGAGAGCTGAGAGGTACAGCCAAACTGTGACTGAACCTAAACCATTACACTACAACCAATATTTCCACCATACAGTTATTATACAGTGGTATATACCAGTGTACAGACGCTCTGAAGACATTTATGTGACTACAGTGTAGTAACATCTAGGGACTCACCAGAGACGTCTCCTGTGACTGGAATTATCTTTCCCTTTTCTTCTCCATCCTGTCCAGACCACCATGATGACTTCTTCCGGCAACGACTCGTCCCTGCAAAATTTACCACTAGTGTTGAGCGATTATTAATGACAAAGTTGAAATCGGCACGGTTTTTATGTTGATCAGAATTTTTCGATCACGCGATAATTTAGGTGAAAATCTGCGCATAATCTATTAATATCGCACCGTTTTCTGCGCTTCCTGTCATTTTGCCAGCCAGCAAATCAGCTTAGAGAATAGAGCAGGGTGAGCTGGGTGTGCGACATCATGACTGGGATGTGTATGATTGTGATTGGCTGGAAAAATCACATGACCTCGTTTTACATAGAACAGCCCTTCATGTTCAGCATCAGTGTGTGTCTGTGTCTCATAAGAGCAGGACGTGTGCTAGGACTCTCTCAATACAGATCATCGAAACTGTTCTCTTTGTTCACACATACAACTATGCTTTTAGCTGTGAACATTAGAACATAGGTAGATAAGAGAATTTCAGTTTTTAGTTACTTAGGCTGAGAATTTTAAAGGAGCATCTAGCGCTGTACAGCCGCGGGGGAAGGGGGGGGCCAGGGGGTGCGGGCGAACACAGACAGACAGGCTGGCAGGCAAGCAGGCAGGCTTTTGAAAGGAGAGTGGATATTGTTCAGTCCAGACTCTGATTTGATCCTGCATTGAAATGGGTTTTATTAACAGTTTTTGGCCAGTTTTTGGTGAAATATAAGCTTGTATTTTTTGCAGCCTGTACTTATATTAGGATACAGATCTTTTCTAGTAACTGGATGTGTATTTGATAGGTGCAAAACTCACCTTTTATTATCTGTACACGATTTAATTAGGTTTTTTTTCACTTTGGCGCAGCTCAGTTTTGTTCAAAGACCCACTTTGTACTTACAATAGGATACAGAACTTTTCTAGTCACCGCAGGTGTATTTATAGGTGCAAAAAACACGTTTTATTATCCGTACACAATTTAATTAGGTTTGGTTCACTTTGGCACAGGCCATTTTTGTTAAAAGATCCGTCTTGTACGGATATTACCATACCAAAATTTGCTAGTAATTGGTGTTGTATTTCATAGGTGCAAAAACCACCTATTATTATCAGTACACAATTTAATTACGTGTTTTTCACTTTGGCGCAGCTCAGTTTTGTTCAAAGACCCACTTTGTACTTACAATAGGATACAGAACTTTTCTAGTCACCGCAGGTGTATTTCATAGGTGCAAAAACCACCTATTATTATCAGTACACAATTTTAATTACGTGTTTTTCACTTTGTCGCAGCCCAGTTTTGTTCAAAGACCCATCTTGTACTTTATTCCCATACAAAAATTTGGTAGTAATTGCTTTTGTATTTCATGGGGTTTTGGCAAAACCCAAACCTTTTAAATTCTCATTACAAAAATTTTAAATTTTACGTGATTTTCACTTTGGAAACCACCCCAGTTTTTTTTCAAAGACCCTTTCTTTTACTTTTATTACCATACAAAAAAATTTCCCTATAATTGCGGGTTTTTTTTTCCCTAGGGCAAAACCCCCCTTTTTAAATTTCCTATACATTTAAAAAGGGTTTTTTTTTTTTTTACTTTGGTGCGCCCAGTTTTGGTCATGGGAGCCCCCTTTACTTAAATTTAAAATACAAAAATTTTTGTAGTTACTGTTGGTGAAATTTCTTTGGGTTTGAAAAAAACCACGTTTTTTTTTTTTTTCCCAAAAACCCAAATTTAATTAGGTTTTTTTTCATTTTGGGCACAGGCCTTTTTTTTGGTTGAAGCCCCCTCTTGTCGGTTTTTAAACCATACCAGAAATTTGCTAAAAAATTGGTTTTTGTTTTTTCATAGGTGGAAAAAAACCCCCTATTTTTTAAACATTTACAAAATTTTTAATTACGTTTTTTTTCACTTTTCCGGAAAGCTCAGTTTTGTTAAAGCCCCACTTTGTACTTACAATGGGATACAGAACTTTCTAGTCACCCTGGGTTTTTTTTTCCCAAAGGGCCCAAAAATCCACCTATTATTTTCATTAAAAATTTTTAATTATGTTTTTTTTCACTTTGGCGCACCCCCGTTTTGTTTGAAAGACCCATTTGTAATTATATTACCTTACAAAAATTTGCTAGAAATTTTGCTGTTGTATTTCAAGGTGAAAAAAACCACCTTTTTATTATCAGTACAAAATTTTAAATTAGGGTTTTTTTTTCATTTTTGGCGCAGCCAGTTTTGTTCAAAAAAACCCACTTTGTACTTTAAAATTAGGATATAGAACTTTTCTAGTCCCCGCAGGTGTTTTCTAGGGGGAAAAAAACCCACCTTTTATTATCCATCAAAATTTTAATTAGGTTTTTGTTAACTTTGGCGCAGGCCTTTTTTGTTAAAAGACCCTTTCTTGTGGGTTTATTCCCCAAAATTTTTGCTAGAAATTTGCTGTTGTATTTAATAGGGGAAAAAACCCACCAAATTTTTAATCGGGCAAAATTTTAAATTTTAGTGTTTTTCATTTTGGGGTGCAGCTCGGGTTTTGTTAAAAGACCCACTATTTACTTACATAAAAAAACAGAACTTTTCTAGTCACCACAGGTGTATTTAAAAGGGTGAAAAAAACCACCTTTTAAATTACCCTTGTACAAAATTTTAAAATTTGGGGTTTCCCCACTTTGGCGCACCCAGTTTTGTTGAAAGCCCCCTTCATTATTTTATTTACCTTACAGAAATTTGCATTTAATTGCTTTTTGTATTTCATAGGTGAAAAAAACCACCTTTTTATTATCAGTACAAAAATTTAATTACGTTTTTTTTTAAACTTTGGCGAAAGCTCATTTTTTTCAAAAAACCCAAATTTGTTTTAAAAATTGGGAAATATAGAACTTTTCAAAGTCACCCCCCGGGTATTTCAAGGTGCAAAAACCACCTTTTTTATCCAAATCCCCAAAAATTTAATTGGGTTTTTTTTTAAACTTTGGCGCGGGCCCCAAAATTTTTTTAAAAGACCCTTCTTGTACGGATATTACCAAACGACATTTCCAGTAATTGCTGTTGTATTTCTTAGGTGCAAAAACCACCTATTATTATCAGTACAAAAATTTTTAATTTAGGTTTTTCATTTTTGGGGGCAGCTCATTTTTGTTAAAAAGGCCCCACAATGTACTTAAAAAAGGGGATCCCAGAACTTTTCTAGTCACCGCAGGGGGAATTTCATAGGTCCCAAAAACCCAAACCAAATTATTTTTCATACACAATTTAAATTACGTTTTTTCCCCATTTTGGCGACCCCGGTTTTTGTTGAAAAAAACCCATCTTGAAACTTTTTTAAACCTTACAAAAATTTTCCCTTTTTAAATTGTTTTGGGTATTTCATAGGTGAAAAAACCACCTATTATTAACAGTACAAAATTTAATTACGTTTTTTTTAAACTTTTGGCGAGCTAAAGTTTTGTTAAAAAGCCCCCATTTTGTATTTTTAAAAAAGGGAAACAGAACTTTTCTAGTCACCGAAAGGTGAATTTCAAGGAAAAAAAAACCACCTTTTTTTTTTCAGGTACACAATTTAATTAGGTTTTTTTTTAACTTTGGTGCGGCCATTTTTTTTAAAAAGACCCTTCTTGTACGGATATTTACCAACAGAAGTTTGCTAGAAATTGCTGTTGTATTTTCATAGGGCAAAAACTCCCTATTATTATCAGTACAAAATTTAAATTTTACGTTTTTTTTCATTTTTGGCACAGCTCATTTTTGTTAAAAAGACCCACTTTAAACTTAAAATAGGATACAAAACTTTTTTAGTCCCCGCAGGGAAATTTCTTTAGGTGCAAAAACCACCTATTTTTAAACCCTTACAAAATTTTTAAATTTAAACGTGTTTTTTCCCTTTTTGGGGGGCGCAGCCCATTTTTTGTTAAAAGACCCATTTGTATTTAATTTTACCTTTCAAAAATTTTTTGCTATTTATTGTGCTGTATTTCATAGGGGGCAAAAAACCTCTTTTAAATTATCAGTAACAATTTTTTTTTACGGGGTTTTTTCATTTTTTTCCGCGGGCCCCATTTTTTGTTAAAAAAACCCCATCTTTTTTAACTTTTTTTTACCAAACAAAATTTTTTTGCAAGAAATTGGGAGGTGTTTTTAAAAGGGTTGCAAAACCCCCTTTTTTATTATCCTTTAACATTTAAAAATAGGTTTTTTTTTTTATTTTGGGTTTCGGCCCAGTTTTGTTCTTTGAGCCACTTTGTATTTAAAATTTGAATACATTTGTAGTTACAGTGGTGTTTTTAAATTTTGGGCAAAAAACCCCCCTTTTGGGTTATCTATATAACTTTTAAATAGCTGTTTTGCACTGGTGGGCCCTTTTTTTTTTTTCAGTCACCCTGTTTTGAAAATTTCCCTGATAGAAAAATTTTCTAGCAACTGTTCTCCTTTTGTCATTGCTACAAAAAAACAATTTCCATCCTTGTAACTTTTAAATAGTTTTTTTTCGCTCGTTAAAATCTCATTTGGGCGCAGTTAGTGCACTTGTTATAAGTTTGTTGAAAACTATAAATTCCCTTTAGTCCTACGGGGAAAAATTTGTAAATCCCGGGGGACGGGAAGGAAAAAAACACTTTTGTTTTTGTTTTAAAGGTTTTCTTCCCCCAAGACCCCCATTTCACAGGAAAATTCACAAAAAAACCTTTTTTTTTTCTAATCCTATTTGGGCCCCGGGTAGGAAATTAGGGGTTTAAAAAAATAGTTTGTGATTTGCCGCCCTTTTTTAATAAGAGACGGGTTCCAAAAAACTCTTCCAATTTTCTTACATTTTTATCTTTCTGAAAAAAATGGAGCGAAATGAAAGGGGGTAAGCGAGCAAAGAGGGGTTGGGGAAACATGGGGGTGAGTTTACGAAGAAGGGCCCCTTTCCCAGTTTTTGGCGAAAAAAGCAAGCCAGTGGATCATGGGGTTTAGGACCGTTCAGGCCTGCCCATCGCTGGGGTCGGCCCTTTCGGGAAAATTTCTCATTAACAAAAAAGCTTTCCCAATCTGTTCTTAAGTTTTTAAATTTGAAACCCTTTGCATCCTGCAGTCTTACCTCCCATCCCCCCAAAGCGGGGGCCAAAAAATGTGGGGTTTCATCAGCACCCATAAAAACATGAAGCGAAGGGGCACCCAAAAATGTCAACTCGTGTACCCACCACTGGGGATAATCCCTTTTTCTGAAGCCCTTTCTTTGATGCAAAAGTGGTTGGGGTCAGAAGGCATGTTAAAAATCAAGGGGCCCAAAAAGAGGATGATTTTGTCTGTCTGACGCCCAGTTACTGAGGCCTTCAGGGGAAAAAAGGGAAAGGGCCGGTCAATCGGCAAAAATTTCCGGCCCCCGGGGCCCCCGGCAACCCCCCTTTGCAGGGGGCCCTCTTGTTTGGTCCCCCCGCACCCCTGATGCAAAAATGTAAAGGACGACCCAAGTAAACCGGGGGTTGATGTTTTTGATTGAGGGACGAATGCAACCCAACGTGGTTTTTCAGCAGAATTTGCTTGAAAACGCTTAATCCGGGGACGAGTGGGAAACGATGGGGAAAGGGGTCAGTACGGGTCCTGAAATCCAAAAAGGGAAGGGGGGCGGCCCGCAAAAAGTCCGTTTGAAAATAAATTCCGCCAGCCACATCAGGGGAAACACCGCTCCCCCCGTTTTATGCCAAATTGAAAAAGGCCCCAGGACCCTAAAGCCCTGACCCTTTTTTTCGGGGCAAGGCCTCTGATTCACCAAGCGATTTTCCATATGCCGCCTTTTCCCGAAAACGCATCATAGGGGCAAAACCCTTAGGTGTTTAACCACCCAACATTTAGTCACATGCAGCAAATTTCCTTAGTTAAAATTTGGAGGAAAACATTTTGGGCCCAAAAAAGATCAAAAACCGATCCCGGGGTTTTTCCCCAACATGTCAAAAACCCCTCTGCCCTCTGCCCTCCTCCTCCTCCGCCACCAAAAGTTTTTCCTCAGGGGCCCAAAGGGTCTCCAGAGTCAGATCAGGGAACAGCCCCCGCTTCAGCCCCCCAAACCTTTCCCCGAGTACCCCCAAGCACCACCAGAGGACCCCCCTCCCCCATTCTCCTTCCACCAGTTTGAAAACCCTCCCCCGTCCCAGCGGCCCGTCTAGCAGCCAGCCTTTGTCTTCCAGGTTTGGGACCCAAAGAAACATTTAAAACCCAAAACCCAAAATCCCAAACCCAAAAAAGCCTGAATGTCGGCTTTGGGCCATGCATTTGGCCTTGGAAATGTTTGGGCCCTTTTCCCTCTGGTTTGGGCACCCGATGGGTTTTTCCCCCCCCAACATGGCCCTTGCCTGCCCCCCAAAACCAGATTTTCCGAGCAGGAATTTTTTTTGCCAGAAAAAGTCGTTTTCCCTGCCCTGGCCAGCCCCCCTTTTATTTTAAAATTTAAACGGCCCTTGTCCGCAAACTGTTTACTGGGGAAAAGTCCATCTGGGCCACCGATCAAGGGCTATAAACGCGGCCAAGGCCGCTAAAAACTCGTACCCGCTCCTGGGTGAGTGGGTGGATGTCTTGGTGGTTTACGGGGGCTCTCTGGGTCGGGGGCACGCTCTTAAAAACCCAGGGGGGTGCAAGGGGTTTTTCCCCCCAAAAGGGCTTTTGTGGCATCACGGGGCCCCGAAAACCGGGGCCAAAAAACGAGCCCCAAACGCTTTTGGGTGACAAGAACCTTTTGCCAGGCCAAAAATGGTGGCGATAACGGTCAAAATCTTTCTGGCTGCCCCTTTAAAATTTGGTAAGGGTGGGGCACATCCCTTGCCTGGCAAATGTCATTTTAAACCTTTTTCGTCCGGGAAATTTTTTTAAAGCGCAACCCCCGGGGCCCGGACATGCCTGTGAGGGAAAGGGTCGAGGGCTTAAATTCCCAAATTCCGCCGTTTGAAACCCTTCTTCAATCCCGCCTGGCCCGCGTTGCAGCGTAGCCCGGGGCCCCCCCCGTCAACCGTCTCAAAAATTGACCCTTTGGGAAAAACACTGGAATTCCAAACCCCACATCACCCAAACGATTGTTCAAACAGTGCAATGCCCCTTACGCCCGTACGAATACACCCTTTGGCCTGGGAAAGCAGCGTTTCGGGCCTCGGGGTGTTTTTAGCCACCCAGGGGGTTTGGGGGCAGGTTGGGAAAAGCTTTTGCAAACCCTCCTTGCCCCGTTTTTTAAGAAGCCACCAAAAAGGTCAGTGGGACAAAAGCCCTTGTCAGCAAAGGGCCATTGTGGTTATCTTAGTTCTGGGAAAAGTCGTTGGGGCCACTCTAAAAATCAGGGTTTACACCAGCGAAGGGGGGGTGGCCCCGGGCAAAAGTGCCTTTTTTCTCCCCTCGAATCCCAAGGCCCGACAGTTTCGCAAATTTTATCCCGTCTTCATTAGGCAGTGGTTTGGGGTCCAGGGGTAGTGCAAGGCCGGTTTTCCTCAGCTCTCAGGGTGGATCATCTGGGGGCAAGTTAAGGGGTGTGTTAAGCTGTGCCGGAAAGCAGCGGGGAGGGATTCCTAGACACCGACGGGTTTCCGACGTTTCCCCAAACCCTTTGGGAAAAAAGGGGTTTTTAGAAAAAATTTTGAGGCGGGGAGGAAGATGAGGGAAAATCAGTTTGCTAGGTAGTGCCCCCAAAAACCCCGAGGGTTTGGGGAAAAAAAAAACTCCATCTTTTACCCTGAGTGCTTGGTTTCCCAAATTTTCCCCAAAATGATAAATCGCATTTAGGCCATCAAAAATTTAAAAACAGTTAATGGGTGGCCACCTTTATGGGTTTCCCCCCTACAAAAAAAAAACTAAACAAATTTCCTTCCACCCACCCAAATTTGAGGTAAAATGAGGAAAAGGAGACCTTGCTGATTGATCAACTGGAGACATCTGTTGCCGTCCTTTTTTCACAAATTCAAAAGCACGGGGGGAACAACGTCAGCGATGGACAGAAAAGAGTGCCAAGTAGCCAAAAGCGGCAGCAGGGAGGCAATGTGGGGAAAGGGCCAAAAGGGTTTTAAACCCCCTTGGGAATCTTTATTTACCACCTCACCCAAAGCATTAAAAGCAGGGCAAACATACAACACACAGAGACCTTTAAAATCTGGTGCCGGGCTATCGCCCCTCTCAACACTGGGTGTTTTTGTATGTGGGTTCCCGGGCCCAATAATTCTGGGTATTTCCCAAAAAGGATGAATGGGCCCCAGCTCGCTCCCAGCCCCCCATAGAGGGGTTGCTTTTCCCCGCAGCCAGCCCTCAATTTTCTCAGCGGAACCCCTTTAAACAGCTGGAGGAGTCCTTAAAAGACAAAAAGCATCCGGCCTTTTTCCCCAGATAAAAAAGGATCGTTTTACTTTCATCAAGATGAATTTAGGCATGGATCTCTGATTATGGGTTTTGGGCCCCCCAAATTTCCGGGGGTCACCGAAATTTGTTTCCCGGGCGCTTCAATTTCCCTTTCAAAAAAGATTTTGGTCCCCCTTGAAAACTTTTTTTTAAAAAATGGAAATTCTTACTGCAATTTTTTTTTTTCGTTCCCAAAAAAATTTTTATTTTTTCTTTGGGTTTTTCTGTGAGGAGGGCTTAAAAAACACCAAGGTTTTTGACAAACCGTTTTTCCCTTTCTCACTTCAACTTTTAAAAATTTTTCCCCAATTTTCATGGGGTTTTTGGGGCAAAAATTTTGGGGAGATACAGCTATAATCATTTGGGGCTTTGGAACAAAATGTGGCTTTAAGTGGCTTTTTTCCCTCACAATTTTTAACCCGTGGCTGAGAAGTCATTTTTTTTTGAATTTTTTTTGGGGCCCTGCTGCTTTGAAAAGCACTAAACTACATTTCCCATTATAAAAAAAAATTGGTTTTTTAACAGGGCATTTGTTCTTAACAATTGAAAAAGTGGGTTTAAGGGGCATGTTTTTTTAAAATTTTTGGGGGGAAAGTTGCGTGGGAAAACCCCGCTATACTAAAAAAGGGTTTTCTATTGTAAAAAATGTGGGTTTTTAACACAATTTGTTCTTCACAAATTTTCAAGAGTGGCTCAAGGGTGAGATGCAGTCAGAAAAAAAAGGGTTTAGGACACGGGTTTAAAGGACACATAAATTGGGAAAAAGACTTGTTTTTTTTTCAAAACTTTAAAATATCTAGCAATCCTGGGAGTGAGACAACCCAAATTTTTTTTACATTTAAAAAAAAAGAGGAAAAAAAGACGTTTGGGATTTTCCCCCTATTTTAAAAAATGTTTTTCAGAATTTTTTTTATAAAAAAAAAAAAAATGGGGCCCTTTTAAAATAGCTGAAAACAAATATTCCTCTGAAATTTTTAAAGGGAGGTTCCGGAAGAATTGAACAATGAGATTTTCTCAGGACAGGTTTTAGTCAATGTTCATTTTTACTAAAAAGGGGTTGAAAAAAACTCCTTTTTTTTGGGACTTTTTAAAAAAAATTTGTCAACAGGTTTAAAGGTCCCTAATGTGGTAAAAGAACAGGGATAGTCAATGTCCATTTTAAAAATAAATTTGGGGTTTTAAAGGGTCCTTTTTTTTGGCACTTTTTAATCTTTTGGGTCAGACAGGGTTTTAAAAGGTCTACTTTTGGTACAGAAAAGGTAAAAGTCAATTTTCCAAGGGGGCCCAAATAAAATGGTGGTTGAAAGACTTCCCTTTTTCCAGCCCTTTTTTAAACTGTGGGTCATACAGGTTTAAAAGGTCATACTGTGGTTTCTTTAAAAGGTTAATCAATGGGCCAGTTCAACAAAAAAGGTGGTTCAAAAAAACTCCTTTTTTTCCGGGACTTTTTTTTTAAAAACGGGAGGGCAGAAAAGGTTTAATGGTCATACTGGGTACGAACAGGGATAGTCCCCTTTTCCAGTTCAACTAAATTTGGGGGTTAAAAACCCCCTTTTTCGGCACTTTTTAAAACTGTGGGTCCCGAAAGGTTTTAAAGGTCATACCCGTTGGGACAGAACAGGTTATTTAATGTCCAGTTCAACTAAAATGGTGGTTCAAAGACTCCTTTTTTTTGGCACTTTTTTAAACGTGGGGGCAGACAGGTTTAAAGGTCATTTCTGTGGTACAGAAAAAGGGATGTCAATGTCCAGTTTTAACTTTAAAAAAGGGGTTGAAGACCCTTTTTCCGGGACTTTTTAATCGTGGGTTTAGACGGGTTTTTTGGTCAAACTGGGTACCCGAACAGGGATTGTCATGTCCAATTTTAAAATAAAAAAAGGTTGGTTCGCCCAATCCTTTCTCCGGCAATTTTTTAAACTGTGGGTCAGCAGGTTTTGGGGGTCATTTCGGGCCCCGGACCCGGGGGGTCAATGTCCAGTTAAAAAAAATGGTGGTTTGAAAGACCCTTTTTTCCCGGGACTTTTTTAAAAATTTTGGGGGCAAGAAAGGGTTTTTGGGGGATTTTGTTTGGGCCCCGGGGCAAAGGGGCAGTCTATTTCCCGTTCAACTAAAATTGGGGGTTTTTAAAAAACTCCTTTTTTTTGGCCCTTTTTTAAACTGGGGGGCATGCAAAGGGGGGGAGCCATCTGTGGGGCCCCGGGAAAAGGTATTGTCAATTCCAGGGGAAACCCAAAAAAGGTGGTTTTAAAAACTCCTTTTTTCCGGGACTTTTTAAATCTTGGGGGCATGCAGGTAAAGGAGCTCATGCGTTTGGCCCCCGGGCGGTATAGTCCCCAAAGTCCAGTGAAACTAAAATGGGTTGAAAAAAACTCCTTTTTCCCGGGACTTTTTAAATGTGGGGGAAAAGCCAAAGGTTTTGGGGGTCATGCTGTGGCCCCGGACAGGGATAGTCAATGGGCCATTTAACTAAAAGGTGGTTTAAAGACTCCTTTTTTTTTCCCCATTTTTTTTTTTTTTAAACCCGTGGGTCAGGGCAGGGTTTAAAAGGGCAAAAATGTTGGGACGAAACAGGTATAAATTTTAATTTCCAGGGTTTAACTTAAAAAGGGGGTTGAAAAAACTGCTTTTTTCCCCATTTTTAAAAACTGGGGGTCAACAGGTTTAAAAGGTCTAAATGGGGTTAAAAGAAAAAGGGATAGTCAATGTCCCCGTTCCCAA